>JAGRRI010044879.1:0-11062 GCA_018584345.1 Thuja plicata
TTTTTCAAAGCTTGGTAACAACAATATAGGTTGAGTAGCCACTTCCTTCTTTAACCTCTCAAATCCATCATTAGCTACCTTAGTGCATATGAATTTAGTCTTCAATCCTCCTTTGATAGTCTCTAGGTCTAGAGCACAAATCTCACTGAATCTCCTAATGAACTTCCTATAGAATTGGGCTAACCCATGGAAGCTCCTAACTTTAGTCCCTGTCTTCGGAGTAGGCCAGTTCAATATGTCCTCTAATTTCTCTTTATCCATTTTTAAGTCACCCTTGGAAACCAAAAATCCAACGTATACTAGCTCTTCTTTCATGAACTCACTCTTCTCAAGGTTTATGGTGAGTTTCTCCTTCTACAACTTCTTTGACACTAACTCCAAGTGTTTCTCTTTAGTTTTACTGAAAATTAGGATCTCTTCTAGATAGACCACTACAAAAACACCTATATAGTCTTTCAAGACTTCATTCATTACCCTCATAAAGGTGCTTGGTGCATTGGTAACCCCAAAGGGAATAACTAACCATTCATACAACCCCTCTATAGTCTTAAATGTAGACTTCCACTCATCACCCTCTTTCATCCTAATCTGATAATATCCACTTTTTAAATTAATTTTAGAGAAGTACTTAGCACCCCCCAAGCAATCCATCAAGTCTTCTATTATAGGAATTGGAAATCTATACCTGTTAGTTATCCTATTTATTTCCCTAGAATTAGTACACATCCTCCACTTACCTCCCTTCTTAGGAGCCAACACCAGTGGGACAGCACAAGGGCTGATGCTTTTCCTAATCAATCCTTTATCCAACAAATCTTCCACCTACTTGGATATCTCAGTGTTTTTCTCTAGTGTCATCTTGTATGCAACTTTGTTTGGCAAGGATGCTCCTAGTATGAATTCAATCTCATGACTTATCTCCCTCTTTAGTGGTAGTGAAGCTGGTGTACCTTCACAAATTATATCCTTGAACTGATCCAACAGTTCCCTCACCTCTTTTTGCATAGGTGCTTTCTTATGAGTTTCCTCCTCCTTTGGCTTTAGAAAAATTGCATAACCAACTTCTTCATCTTTCATATCCCTTAGGAATTCTTTCCCATTCATCAACATGGCACTGGATTCTTCCTTCTCCACTATATCTTCCTCTAGTATGGATTATATCTTGAATGTTACCCCATTTTTCTTGAAGGAGTACCTGTTATCCTTCCCATTATGGATAGCTTCTCTGTCATACTGCCATGGTCTGCCAAGCAACAGATGGAAAGCATTCATTAGAAACACATCACATAGTATCCTATCTTGATACTTCCCAATAACAAACTCTACCCACACTTGTTCATTCACCAAGAATTTTTGACCCTTTTTCAACCATGTAACTTTATAAGGACACACATGTAGGATTTTGGCGAGTTTCAACTTCTCTACTGCCTCCTTAGATATCCCATTATCTGTTGACCCTGAACCAATGATCACCTTGTATACTTTACCCAATATCTTGCATTTGAATCTAAAAAGAGCCCTCCTCTGCTTGTGCTCATCCTTGGTGGGTGTCTTTATTAGGATTCTTCTTAACATAAGGTGTTCTCCTTTCTCTGAATCCAAACTCACATCTGACTATTTAAAGCAATCTTCTTCTTGGAAATAAGCTATCTTCTTCTTACCTTGTGAGGATGTTGGATTATCTAGGCACCTATATGGAGGGTGTCCCAACTATCCACATTTGTAGCACTTCATTGAAGAAAAATGAGAACTTCTCCCAAAGCCTCTTGATCTTCCTTTGCCATTGTTATAGGAATTTCTTCCTCTATTATTGTATCCACCCCTATTGCTTGAATCTTGTCCTTTCTCCACATATCTAGAATCCCCTTGTCCTCTACTATCATTTCCTCTTCCACTTGAACCTCCTCTATGGCCACCTCTATTATCTCTACCCCTTCCCCTATTTCTTGGACCATAATCTTGCTTCTTCTTGAGTTTCTCTTCCACTTTCAAAGCCATTTGAAAATAGTTATGAATGGAAGTTAGGAAAAAGCGATTGATTTCCTCCTGAATATTCCACCTTAAACCATTAAGGTATCTTTCAACTTTGATACTCTCTATCTCCTGGATTCTTTATCTAAGACAAATTTTTTGGAATTCTTCAATATAGGCTGGCACATCTAGGTCTTTTTTCCTAAGGTTTTGTCTCTTCTTATGCAATTTAATGTCATAGTCTTCTGGAAGGTAATTCTCTTTCACCTTTTCCACCATTTTCTTCTAATTGTATATGGGCTTCTTTACCTATTTCTCTCTTTCTTCCTATAAGAACTTCCACCATGTAAGTGCTTTCCCTCTTAGCCTTGATTTAAATATCTTCACCTTTTGGGCTTCTATAATCCCATCACACTCGAAGTGATTCTCCATCCATTCAAGTCATTTCATAACCATGTCAATGTCCATCTTACCAGATAATATCAGTATTCCTTCTAAAGCCTTCCAAATCAATGCCCTGAGTGCTTTAAGGAATGGTTCCTTTTGTAGAAGAGGGTCAAGCTCTAGTTCTATCTCCTCTTCTACTGGTTTCTTTCCTTTTTCTATCCTTTCATGCATTTCTTCTCTCACAAATCCTTTTCTCGCATAAATCCTTTTCTAACTCTTCATTAGTTACCACGATGTCTCACCTATGGATTCACTCCAATCTGACATACACTAATCCAATCCCAAGTCTTTCAAGGCTCTGATACCAATTTTATGAGGAGCTCCTCTCATAGAGCTTCTAGCTCTCTCCAAGTCCTTCTCCTAGACTTCCTTATGGTCTCTTCACTACCCTAACTAGAGGATTCTTTAATAATCCCCTAACTCACTAGGAGGTCTCCACCAACTTCAAACTCTTCTCCAATCTCTCTTCCATAGCCTTCTTACTTCCATGGATTCTCTAACCTTCTTTCCACACCAATGGTGTCAATCACCTAAGGAATGGTTTCTCAACTTCCCATACATCCAATCCTACCCCTAGGATTTCAATTTTTTAGACTCTAGACCCATTTTCCAATCGGGTTCCAAAATTCATTCTTTTAGGCCTTGTAGCCCTTTTAGGCCTATTAGCCCTCAAAATCACTAAAAATGTGATTTCTCTCCTAAAATACCTTAACAAACTAGAAAAAAATCCCATATTACTTGTTTTTTTTTCCTCCCCTTTAGTATTTTCTAGGTATTTGGTCACAATTCTGTCTGTACAATGGACTTTTTCCAAACCCCTAAAAACAAGGGTTTCTAGGCCATGATGGCTGGTCTATCTTGTTGATCTTCTTCCACTGATCTAGTGAGCTCGTCTAAACTCCTCCTTCCATAAAAAGGTTTTTACCTCATGACCCTACACTCCACTATCACTGATTGGAACATACCAAGCAACTTGCAACCTCCATTGTTGTTGCACTACTTAGTCACGCTAGCCAGAATAGCTAGTACTCGCCTAGGGATTGATTATTTTCATGCTTCCCCTACACACACACACACACACTCCAAAAGCCATATGTACAAATTATATACAATTCCCTAATGGATTCTGAGTGGTCATGGATTTTGAACCATGAGAACACCACAGAAACCCATTCTTTACATGACTAGATCAAAACTGGCCAGTGAGCTTACAAAATGCAATAAATTTAACAAAAACTAACCAGAAAGTACAAACTAATAAAATAGTTCCACAAAGATCTTGGTAATTAAATTTTAGACACTATCCATTCATTCATTCATTCCATTCAATCCAATAAAATGATGGATGATGGCTTTGTAACTTAATTACACTGTAAATTGCTCCTTCTCAAACACCAGTCCGTACAATACCAAATCTAACTATCAAATTAGGTTTGAAATCAACTTATATACTCCTATCTGACATTTTAGGACCATTTGGTCAGGATTTGGGCACCTTAAGAGCCAATTCCCAAATTCTAGGAAATGTTGTCATGACAAGTTTTAATGACAACTTTGACAACTTTTGTCAAAATGACAATTTTCCCACTTTGAGAGTCCTAATTGGTTCTCAACCTTAGAAATTGACCTCAAATGAGTTAATAACATTAAAAACTTGAAAATATTCCCACTTTGGGACTTTGGTCAACCCTTTGACTTTTGAGTTGACTTCTAGGTCCTAGACCCCTACAATCAACTGAACTCAATCAACACACAAACCCTAATCTTCCTAACTCTAATCACACCTCAAAATACACTAGGGACTTTATAGTTTTGTCCTTATTCATGGATGGTTGGACAAACTAACCTACAAGCCAAAATATCCAAAGATCTAACTAAAGACCTTAGGGTACTCCGGCACCAGGTGTTAAGGGGTTTCAGGAGTAAAATTACTTTTTTCTGTGTTTAGGAGGGCTAATAGGCTTAAAAAGGCTACAAGGCCTAAAGGACTAGTAATTTGGAACCCGATTGGAAAATGGTTGAAGGATCCACAAAATTTAATCCATCAAGTTTGGATTATACCTAAAGGGAGTTAGGAACCTAAACCAAAAGAAGTTGACACCATTGGCATGGTAGGAGGCTAGTGAAGCCATGGATGTGAGAAGGCTATGGAGGAGAGATTAGTGAAGAGGTTGAAGTTGGTGGAGAGATCCTAGTGAGTTAGGGGATTATGAAAGAAACCTCTAGTTAGGGAAGATAAAGAGACCCTAAGAAAGACCAAGGGAAGGTCTTAGGGAGAGCTAGAAGGCTCTAGGAGAGGAGCTCCCAACCAAACTGGTATCAAAGCCATTGAAAGGCTTGGGAGTGGATTAGTGTATGGCAGAGTGGAGTGAATCCATAGCTCAGAACATCATGGTGACAAATGTAGATCTGGACAAGGATTTGTCAGAGAAACAAATCAAGAATAGGCTTCTTGAAGGAGCAATGGAGGAAGTGAAGATACATATGGTATAAGTGGTAGATACTGCTAGAAAGCTGAGAGAAGAAATGCATGAAGGGATAGACAAAGGAAAGAAACCAGTAGAAGAGGAGATAGAACCAGAGCCTGACCCTCTTCTACCTGAGGAACCATTCCCCAAAGAACTCAAGGCATTGAGTGGGAAGGCTCTAGAAGGAATGTCAGTATTCAGTGGTCAGATGGACACTGAAATGGTTATGGAATGGCTTGAAGGGATGGAAAATCACTTTGAATGTGATGGGATCACAGAACCCCAAAAGGTGAAGATAGGAAATTCAAGGCTAAGAGGGAAGGCACTTACATGGTGGAAGTTCTTGAAGGAAAAAAGAGAGAAGGAGGGCAAGAAGCCCATAGAAAATTGGAAGACCATGGTAGAAAAGGTGAAGGAGAACTTCCTTCCGGAGGATTATGACATTCAACTACATAAGATGAGGTAGAACCTTAGGAAAAAATACCTAGATGTGCCAGCCTATATTGAAGAATTTCAAAAACTTTGTCTTAGATAAAGAATCCAAGAGACAGAGAGTATCAAATTTGCAAGATACCTTAATGGTTTAGGGTGGAATATTCAGGAAGAACTTAGTCTTTTTACCCTTACTTCCATTCACAATTGTTTTCAAATGGCTTTGAAAGTGGAAGAGAAACTAAAAAAGAAACAAGATTCTAGTTCAAGAAATAGAGGAAGGGGTAGAGACAACAGAGGTGGCCATAGAGGAGGTTCAAGTGGAAAAGATAGTGATAGTAGAGGACAAGGGGATTACAGATATGCAAAGCAAGGACAAGAGTCAAATAATAGGAGTGGATATAATAACAAAGGAATAAGTTTATATAACAGTGGTAGAGGAAGATCAGGGGTTTTGGGAGAAGCTCTCCCTTTTATTCAGTGAAATGCTACAACTGTGGATCGTTGGGACACCCTACATATAGGTTCCTAGATAAACCAACATCCTCACAAGGGGAGAAGAATATAGCTTATGTCCAAGAAGAAGGTTGTTCTAAACAATCAGAGGTGAGTCTAGATTCAAAGAAAGGAGAACACCTTATGTTGAGAAGGATACTAATCAAGAAACCTACCAAAGATGAGAAAAAGTAGAGGAGGGATCTTTTTAGAGTCAAATGCAAGAGATTGGGGAAAATTTGAAAGGTGATCATTGATTCAGGGTCAATAGATAATGTCATATCTAAGGAGGCAGTAGAGAAGTTAAAACTCACCAAAATCCCACATGTATCTCCTTATAAAGTTATATGGTTGAGTAAGGGTCAAAACATCTTGGTGAATGAACAAGTGTGGGTAGAGTTTGTGAATGGGAAGTATCAAGATATGATATTATGTGATGTGTTTCCAATGGATGCTTTCCATCTGTTTCTTGGCAGACCATAGCAGTATGACATAGAAGCTGTACATATGGGAAAGATAATAGGTACTCCTTTAAGAAAAATATGGTAACATTCAAGATACAGTCCTTAATAGAGGAAGACACAGAGGAGAATGTAGAATCCAGTATCTTGTTGATGAGTGGGAAATAATTCCTAAAGGATATGAAGGATGAGGAAGTGGGCTATGCAATCTTGTTAAATCCAAAGGAGGAGGAGACACTTAAGCAAGAACCTATGCCAAAAGAGGTTAGAGAACTCTTGGATCAGCTCAAGGATATAATATGTGAAGGTACACAAGCCTCACTACCACCAAAGAGGGAGATAAGTCATCAAATTGAATTCATACCCAGAGCATCCTTACCAAACAAAGTTGCATACAAGATGACACCAGAGAAAAACAAGGAGATAGCTAGGAAAGTGCAAGAATTGTTGGACCAAGGGATGACAAGGAAGATCATAAGCCCTTTTTCTATTGCAATGGTTTTGGATCCTAAGAAGGGAGGTAAGTGGAGGATGTTTATTGATTCTAGGGAAATAAATAGGCTAACTATGAGGTATAGATTTCCAATTCCTAGAATAGAAGACTTGATGGATTGCTTGGGGGGTGCTAAGTAATTCTCTAAATTTGATTTAAAATTTGGATATTATCAAATTAGGATTAAAGAGGGTGATGAGTGGAATTCTGCATTTAAGACTATAGAGAGGTTGTATGAATGGTTACTTACGCCCTTTGGGCTTACCAATGCACCAAGCACTTTTATGAGGGTGATGAATGAAGTGTTAAAAGACTATATATGTGTTTTTGTAGTTATCTATTTAGATGACATCCTGATTTTCAGTAAAGCTAAGGAGGATCATATGAAACACTTGGAGTTAGTGTTGAAGAAGTTTTAGGAGGAGAAACTCATCATAAAGCTTGAGAAGAGTGAGTTCTTTAAGGAAGAGTTAGTCTACCTTGGTTTTGTATTTTCCAAGGGTGATTTGAAAAGAGAAAAAGATAAAGTGGAGGCCATATTGAACTGGCCAAATCCTAAGATAGGGACTAAAGTTAGGAGCTTCCATGGGTTATCCTAATTCTATAGGAAGTTCATTAGGAGATTCACTAAGATTTATGCTCTAGTCCTAGATACTATCAAGGGAGGATTGAAAACTAAATTCATATTGACGAAGGCAGCTAATGAGGGATTTGAAAGATTGAAAAGAGAAGTAGCCACTCAACCTATATTGTTGTTACCTATCTTTGAAAAACCATTAATTATGGAGTGTGATGCAACAAACGTTGCAGTAGGGGATTTCCTAAGCCAAGAAGGTAGGCATGTGGCCTTTTTTAGTGAAAGACTAAATGAGGCTATGTCTAGGTACTCTTCCTTTGACTTGGAGCTATATTCTCTTATGAAAGCCTTGAAGAAGTGGAGGAATTATCTATTGCCTAAATAGGTTGTTGTCTTCAAAGACAACCAAGCAGTGAGTTACATGAACACTCAAGACAAGCTTAGCCTGAGACACATCAAGTGGATGGAGTTCCTAGTGTCTTACACTTTTACCATAAAATATAAGAAAGGGGTGTAAAACAAAGTTGTAGATGCCCTTAGTAGGAGACTACTCACCATACGAGAGATCTAGTTGCAGAGTATAGGAGTTGAAGGTTTTAAGGACCTATATGAGGGAGACTCATATTTCTTAGATATTTACAAGGTGTGTCAGAATTTTGAGAATCACTTTCATAGTGAGTTTGTAGAGTATACATTGAAAAATGGGTTTTTATTCAAAGGAAAGCAACTTTTTGTTCCAAAAGGCTCTATGAGGGAGAACCTCATATAGGAGAAACATAATGGAAGCCTAAGTGGACACTTTGGAATGAATAAGACATTGCACTTAGTGGAAAGGTTCTATTGGTGGCCAACGATGTAGAAGGAAGTAAGAAGATATGTGGAACAATGTGGCATATATCACAAGGCTAAGGGCACTTCATCAAATACAAGACTTTATCAGCCATTACCCATCCCAAGTAGACCTTAGGAGTGCATAAGTATAGACTTCATAGTGGGGTTACCTAGGAATCCAACTAGTTTAGAAAGTGTGTTTGTAGTGGTAGACAAGTTTAGTAAACTGAGCGACTTCATACCATGCAAAACAACACATGATGCAATCCATATTGCATACTTTTTCTTCAAGGAAATAGGGAGGATTCATGTTCTACCAATGAGTATTGTTGCAGAAAGGGATGTAAAGTTCATGGGTCACTTTTAGAAGACCCTATGGAAGAGACTAGGTACAAACTTGTCTCATGGATCTGCCTATCATCCTAAAATGGATGGGCAGATTGAAGTAATCAATAGAGTTCTTCGGAGCTTACTTAGATTTTTGAGAAAGGAATATGGGCAAGTATGGGTGAAAGTTATCCCACATGTATAATTTTCCTATAATGATAGCACAAATAGGACTATAGGGAAAAGTCCATTTGAGAATGTGTATGTGGCACATCCAGGGGGTGTGATGGAACTTAGTGACCTCAAAGGATATGAGGGAGTTTTTGGACATGTTGATGACTTCTCTCAATCAATGAAGGAAGTCCATGAACAAGTGAAAAAGACTTTAATGGAAGCCAATCCGAAGTTGAAGGCTAAAAGAGATGAGGGAAGAAGAGATTTGCAGTTTGAAGTGGGTAAGTTAGTAATGGTGTTCCTGAATAAGGAAAAACTACAAAAGGGGATGCCTTGCCAGCTATAGATGAAAAGGATTGGGCCTTGAAAAATATTGGCTAAGTATGGACCCAATGCCTACAAGGTGGAGTTACCCAAGGAGATGTCAATTTCTCTAATCTTTAATGTGATGGATTTGATTAAGTATAAGGGGCCAGATATGGTTGAGTTGCAATACAGTACATAGGTACATAAGGATTTGGGAGAGTTTAAGAATTTGGAAAGATTCAAGACACAAGTTGAGAATATATTGGATTCAAGGGTAAAGAAGAAGACCAGACACAAAGTATATATGTAACATCTAGTGAAGTGGAGACAAAAACTAGATTCAAAAGCCACTTGCATAGCTAAGAGTGACTTCAATAAGCATGGAATCAATGAGGAGTTTCTGACACCATAGGTACCTTGAATTTCTTTTTGCAGGGGGGATGGTGCAGGAGCACCCTAGGGTTTTTAGTAAGATCTTTAGTCATTAGGGTTTGTATGTTGTTGAGTCTAGTTGATTCTAGGGGTCTAGAACCTAGAAGTCAACCAAAAGTCAAAGGGTTGACTAAAGTTCCAAAAGGGGGAGATTTTTAATTTTTTAATGTTATTTAATGTTTTGAGGTCATTTGGTAAGGTTTGGAACCAATTAGGACCCTCAAGATGGAGAAAGTGACATTTTGACAAAAGTTGTCAAAGTTGTCATAACAACTTTTAAAAGTTGTCATGACAACATTTCCTACATTTTAGGAATAAGCTCTTATGATGCCCAAATATTGATCATAGGGTTTATATAGGTGGGATGGAAGTATATAAGTTTATTTCAACCCTAATCTGAAAGAGATATTTCATATTGTACGGACTGGTGTTTGAGAAGAACCAATTAGCAGTGTAATTAAGATATAGAGGCATCATCCATCACTTTATTAGATTGAATGGATTGAATGAAAGAATGGATAGTGTTTTAAATTTAATTCCTTAGATCTCTATGGCATTATATTATTAAACTATTCTTTCTGGTTAGGTTTTACTTAATTCTTTGCATTATGTGAGTTCATTGGCCAGTTTTGGTCTAGTCATGTAAAAGATGGCTTTTCTTGGTGTTCCCGTTGTTCAAACTCCATGACCACTTGGAATCCATTAGATCCTTGTCTATAATTTTTAAATATGGATTTTGGGGTGTGTGTGTGTGTGTGTAGGGGAAGCTTGATAAATTTTAGGCCCTAGGCGAGTACTAGTTATTCTGGCTAGGGTGACTGAGTAATGTAGAAGCAATGTAGATTGCCAGTTGATTGGTATGTGCCAATAAATGATAGTGGAGTGTAGGGGAATGAGGTGAATACTATTCTATAGAAGGAGGAGTTAAGAGGAGCTCATTAGATCAATGGAAGAAGTTCAAGAAACTAAACTAGCCATCATGCCCTAGAAACCCTTATTTTTAGGGGTTTGGTGAAAGTCCATTGTATGGACAAGATTGGAACTAGAGACCTAGAAATTCTTAAAGGGGAGGAAAAAAAAACAAAGAATATGCAATTTTTTCCTAGGGGTGTTAAGGGGTTTCATGATTAAAATGACTTTTTCAATGTTTAGGAGGGCTAATAGGCCTAAAAAGGCTACAAGGACTAGTAATTTGGCACCTGATTGGAAAATGGGTGAAGGATCCACAAAATTGAATCCGTTAAGGTTGGATTAGACTTAAAGGGAGTTAGGAACCCAAACCACAATAATTTGACACCATTGGAGTTGTAGGAGACTAGTGAAGCCATGGATGCAAGAAGGCTATGGAGGAGAGATTAGTGAAGAGGTTGAAGTTGGTGGAGAGCTCCTAGTGAGTTAGGGGATTTGGAAAGAATCCTCTAGTTAGGGTAGAGAAAGAGACCCTAAGGAGGACCAAGAGAATGTATTAGGGAGATTTATAAGGCTCTAAGAGAGGAGCTCCCCACCACATATATACTTTCGCCAATATGATTTTCTTTCCCCGAGGGCTAACATAGCTATATAATCTTACTAAGTCATTCTCACATTAAAATTGACAAAGCTAGTCCATGATAAATTCAATAGGAATCCTTTTCATATGTACTAGATA
>JAGRRI010044907.1:0-12560 GCA_018584345.1 Thuja plicata
GACGTCACTCGATGTCTGGTAACATAGATCCAGCCCCACGGATGAGCCGTCTGTAGGAGTAAGTTTAATGGCGGACTGAATTGCTTGCTTCACAGGATTGTACGCAGCCTGCACTAGATAGGTAAGCGTGGTTCCCGAGTCGATGATCATGCCTCCTCTACCGTCCGATTTCACATCAAAAGTTCCAGCAGGAATATCTACGGCCTTGCCATTGACGGTGATTCCTGTAAGAGGAATATACCAGAAAGAAGAACTCGCACCGTTCTTAATGAATGGGATCGTTTTGGCTCCGTTCAAGGAAGCACTCGCACCGAAGATGAGAGGGCTGATTTGTGAAGAAGTGTCAGTGATGGAGACGAGACAGTAAGAAAATTTGTTGTCAACCTTGGAGCCCAGCTGTGAGATGAGTGAGAGATCACCTCTTCCAAGCCCCACAAGTCCACCGGACTCAGTGAATCCTTCGTTGTCATGGCCGCATCCAAAAACAACGCCTGCAAACATGCCGTCACTGCCGCTCCCAATGGAGAATGACTCCTTCGCCAGGTCACCGATTGTTCGAGAACCATCGCCATAGCTGTACCTAAAAGTACAGTCTGGATTGCATGCAGTTCTGAAAGTGTCCAAAGCATCACAAAGAGAGTCAGTGCAGGAAACTGTGGAGTAGGAAGACGATTTGGAGGGGTCGAAGACTGGCGTAGATTGAGAGCATTCCTGGCAAGGCTCGCACTGAGTCCAAACCAGGTCACTCCCCGTGTCTACAATCGCTTGAAAGCTCACAGAGGGCGTTCCCACTGCAACGGTCATCAGAAATTCTCCATTCCCAGCTTCAACGGGCGTTTGAGCGTCTAATTGCCCGCCTATCTGGTCCTTTACAAACGCCTCTATGGCATTCAGTCGTTTCTTACTTCGATCCACCGCCAACCGTAATCTCTCGGTCGAATTGAAGCCTCCCTCTGATCTGCGCGTCAAATTCACCTTCATTTCGAACTGTGCGTTCGAAGAAGATGCCTTCATGGGAATAGATAAACATATGAAAGCCACAACGCTCAACAGCTTAGAACACACCATTTCTCTTTTTCACAAATATGCTGTGTCTCCTAGAGAAGAGCAAAGTGAGTTTATATAGCCCGTTTCCAACACTAAAGAAGTCTAGTTTGGAGTGTTTAAGAGTATGAACTCTATAAAAACGCGTAACAGATTAGACAAGCCGAATATCTCACATAATTGAATTGATACTTTAACGATTAGACATATGGGGCCACAAATATTCTCAACTACAAAAATATTTATCTTCACTGGCCATAAGTATTCTTTAGCTCCATTTTTCTTTCACACTAACTTCTAAGGCACACCAGCTTAAAAGAGCTTGGACAAGTTCCAGTTGTTCAACTTACACATCACATATTTGTACTTATAGTTTAACGATTTGACGTACGAACCCACATATTTTTGCGTGTCCAAATATTCGCCACCTCTGGTCTCTCAATTTCCACAAACTTTTGGAAGCACAAATATTCCCTTTCGTGGGGCATAATTTTCCCACTTCGCGGGGCATAATTTTTCCTTATTCGTTTCTTCTCATCTATGAATTACCATTTCATGTTTGTACTAAAGTAAAAGCTCTTTCCAGTGAACACGTTATGTTCTATCATTTGAGATATGTTTACTCAAGTAGATGAAAATTATCTCTCTTTCAGTTCACATGGTACCATTGGCATGAGAAGCATAGTACTATATAATTTCTCGTTATTGTAATAGAATATAATATTAGTATTTTTATTAAAGGAGGTGTAATAGTTAGATTCGTGTTAAAATATTTATAAAATAATATATTAAAAAGAGAGAAATAGATAAGAAGGATAGTTCACGTGTCAATTCAAATTAATACGTTATAAATTATTAATTAGTGGGCTTTAATAATTGGATATCAAATTTTTAAGGTAGTTATTTTATTTTTGTTGAGGAGGTCATAGAGATGATATTTCTTTGCTATATCATTTGACAATGCTTAATTAAATAATTAAAAAAACATGAATAATTTTAAAATTTTTGGATATCACCCATATATATACCTCTATGTATTTATAATAGACATATTACTATATTTTAATATTTTTTAATTTTAATAATATAGTTTTATCTTTCAACAATATTTCTAAATTATACATATATTTAAAATTCTTCTTATAAAAACGTAATTTCGAAGGTTGGTTGTTGAAAGAATCATTGCAACCTCTTGCAACTTAAGCGATTGTCTGAATGAATTCCTTAATATTACATGAATTGGTAAGTTCTTTGTCAATTGGATAGAAATGGAAATTAAAATAGTTATTGAAACACATTTAAGTTAATGTTGTGCAAGTGTTCTACATTCACAAAAAATTGCAATCTATTTAATTTAGAATTCTTACATTAAATTGAATAATATTTTATTTTAATAATTATAAATGTATTTTTAAAAAAATTAATAATATTCTATATAGTGAAATAAAGAATATTATAATAGCAATTATTATTAAAAAATGTTTTCTTAAAATAAAATGTAAAGTACTAATCAATATATAAACTATTGAATGTAGATCTAAATTCCTTTTAAATATTTTTTTTTTGTAAAAATGATTTTTTGTAATTTATTTTTAAAATGCCAGTTTAAGTAATTTAATTTTATGAATACATAATTCAAATTTAAACATAAATTTTGATGTTTGATATGAAGTAATTTAAAATAGATTAAAAAAATTATGGAAACAAATTTATGTTCAATTTTCATAATATTATATCTCCCTCTTATGTTCGTCTCTCTCAACCCATGGCCTTAAATTTATTTTCTTATCCAAAACCTTAAAAATTATTATATGAATATAATTATATTTAATTAAAAATATATATTATCTGATCATGAAGTGGATCTCACCTATTTTATATATGTATCTTCTATGTATGGATATGACATTAATATTTTTTGGAAGTAAAAGGCCAAGATCTACAATTTTTATTAATATGACATAATTACATACATACCATTATAAAATACCCTGAAATATGAAAGATTGTGTAGCTTGAAATGAACCAAAAGTCCCAGAATAGAATATTTCAAAGTTGCCAAGAAACTACACACCTAGAAACCAAATTTCTAAAAATTACATGATTTAGATTATATGCAGATTATCTCCACCCATACTAGACCAACTTCTTAGCTATAAACAACAAAAGGATTCATACACAAAGCACCATAATATATAGAACTTCCATAATAGATATTTAATAGATCAAGGACCAATACATTTTTAGCTAGCTATGATAGATCCAACTTCTCAAAAGGTCTCTTCTTGAAGATGATATGCCAACATAACCCAATTATTCAGAAATCATTATACCTAAAAATGACCAAAACAAAATAGGAACCACACCCTAATATTCACGAAGTCTCTACAAATTCCTGGACCACAAGAGATTTACCCTTATCCACTTGTTATTCTGAGCGACCAAGTGCAGGCTCTCCATCATCATTTAACACCCTTATGAGACATTAGGGAGTCATTTACATCATCTTATGATAGAGAAGATTATCAATTACATCAAACATTCTAGACATATCTGTCATTATAGAAGCATGAAGAAACTCAGACGGAGATGCTAGGTCCTTCCTAAAATAACTCCAATTCTGATTAACCAGTATAATAAACATAGTGTCGAACACTTTAACATACTCTTGTTTCCTCTTCTTCAAGAATCACATAGGAAATAGTCCTCCAATCCATGCCTTATATTTAAACGAGTCATACCTGATAATGGCTCTATCTAGACTTTCCACTATTACAAAATCCTCAAGAACAATTTTCTTTTGTAATTCTAAGATTAGCTAATAATCTTGTACTAGATTAAAGTAGTTAGATAAGAAGATAGGCACAACTAGTGAGTAGAAAAAAATCCTTGGTGCCTTGGGAAAGAGTATATCCTCCCCTTCAACTTCCCTAATGGATTGTTCCACCAACCAATAGTCTAATTTAAATACTCATCTCATATGCCTGTTGAGAAAAGAACCTAATATAGGAACCTCCCACTATCTAGCAGGAATAGAATTTGATTATTTACTCGCCTATACTCTGTATTAAACCCTAATAAGTCACCAACATAGGTCTCCACTTAGCTTTGTGAAATTAACGCCAACTAATACCTCAAACAAACGGAAGTAGCGAATCAATAGGCAACTGCCCACATGCTTAGTGTAGGTGAAATGACCTAGCCAAGCATGTATGCTCATTAATGAATGTAACTAGAGTGAGATGGCTAGTCAAATTATACTTCACACATATAAATTCCCTCACAAGATTTTGAATAATACACTTTACTTTTTTGAAAAGGTCTAATATATCACTCAAACATCTTGCAGGAGGGTGTGAGTGTCACTTGTGGCTTGCACAGTACTAATGTGCCCTAATTTCAAAGATTGTAATCAACTGCTCATGCTTATAATGTAAAGCATCACATTTTTCAAAAAGAAATATTATTACTTGTTAAGCTTGTACATATATGTCAGTCAATCACATTTTGGATAATGAGAATCCTAAATGCTAAATTTAGTAGTCTTTCCAATTTTAGATATGAAGTAAGAAATTTAAATTTTGAAGCACCTCTTCTGACCTAGGATTCATCTTGGCAACTAAAGAAATGGGCCATTTTTTTATATCTACCCTTATTAGGCTTCCTCTGTATCTATTAAAAAGAAGTCCATCATTTAATTTTTGTGTCATTTGAATCACCCTGCTAATGTGTATATTAGATCTTGTATTTTTTTCATTTTGTATATGTTGAATTAATTGATCTCCAGAAAAGAAGTAGGTCTCCCCTTGTAAGGTGAAGCAAAAATTTGCTAGCCAATCAGTAATATGACTAGCTTTCCTATAGAAATGAATAATTTTAAATGTTTCAAATCTAGGAAATAACCTCCAAACCTCTGAAATGATATTATTTAATTTCTAATTAACTACCTTTTTGATATAACTATTCCTATTATAATCTGAGACTCTCCTTCAATGTGTTTTTTAATTCGTTTATCCAAAGCCAACACAATACCTAACAGGAAAGAAGATGCTTCAACAATGTTGCTCGTTCCTATTGGTATTTTATTTTTCATAGCCTCTATTATCCTACCCATATTATCTCTTAGAACACATCCAATCATACATTCAAAAAATTACCTCTAGAGATATCATAAAAGTTTAGTTTGATATATTCCTCCTTTGGCAATTCCCACTTAATTATAAGCTCTCTTTAGAGCCCTTTTATTATTAAATATTGTGGCTCCTTTAAAAGGAATTTTGATCATAGGTCAGTCAACTAGGACTTGGCAATCTGCATACATGAATAATGAAGACAAATTTTTAACTCTTGACACATATACATTCACATATTTTGAGAATAATTTCTCTATTTCTTCATTCACACTATGAATTGGAAAAAAGTCCTTTCTGAATACATGTGTTTACCTCTCCCAACACATAATCCATATCACTATTACCCACAGAGATCTTTCATAGGATATAAAAAAAGGGAATCTTTGTGTAACAGGGGCTAGCCAATTATTAGATTTCTAAGGGAATTTGAAAATTTTCCTATCCACTTCAATTTATTTTGCAACCATTTCCAACACTCATGGGAGAAGGGTAATTGAATTAATAAGTGTTGTGAGGTTTCACTTTTTCATCCACATAATAAAATATTAGTATATAGAATCACTAAGAGGGGGGCAAGTTAAAGGATTTATACAAAAGACTTGTTGAATCAGAATACTTAGAAAAAAATGCTTCACCAATTCATCCTATCAATTAGTAACTGCAACCTATTCACCAAATCTAATGGATTTATGAAGATGCCATCAATGAAAAAATCAAACTCTTAATTTCAACTCCAAAATCCATCATAATGCCAACAATCTCTTGCATTGGCATTGATGGAAAGACATAGTGAAAATTGTCTCTCTTAAAAAATTATGCTCACTAATTAGAGAAATAACCATCCACTATACAATTATATTGATCACTCCCTCAAATGTATTTTCACCATACCGATCACTCCCCCTTTGACAACAATGACAAAGGTACAAAACTAAACCTCAAAAATCAAAGTATATCAGTCACAACTATTCAAAAACCTCTCTAAAATTTTCTTTGGTTGTATCCAAAGAAATCTCCTATGATTTTTGCAAATGTATTATGGCTTGAATCTATTCCTGTAGAATAGAAGCTAACTCCTCCATAGATTCAAGAGTATTCATATCAAGTAACCCAAGTGTTACCACTGCATCTTTCACATTATCTTGTATAACATCAATTGTTGGAATCAAATAGGTCTACAACTCCAATAATGTAGTGATCCTCTTGTCTTATTCTACTTCCAATGTTTTATGTTTATGAGTTGTGACCTTCTTTTGTGATCCACATGTATCCAATCGGATCAAAAATTGCAATTAAAGATTTAAGCTCCTCCCAAGGTTCATTCCTCTTCATCTCCAAATCTTGTGTAAATAATGAAAAGTTAGAAAATTTGGCTCAAAAATGTCCAACTTCCTTTAAAGTTTCCTATACCTGATTTACTTGAACTATAATTTTTCCTTTGATTAATGCAATGGTTCGCATCAACTTATCAATCCTTTTTCTTCTCATAATCCAACTTATCTCCATTCATAGCAGCTTCCTCCAAGCTTGAGACTTTTTCAGTGATAGTACTAACTAGATTACCCATTTGTTCAATCATAGGAGCATTTGGATAGTATTCAACTGTAGGTACAAGGTCTGATAGAATATCTCAGCCTGATTAAAGTACCTGAGCTTATTTATATTTACCTCTTAGTTTTCCCTTTTTTTCTTTCAACTTTAGTATGTCTGATATTCTTAGTAGCTCACTGGGACTCATCTTTGTAACATAAATAGGTACTTTAATGACCTCAATATCCTCTTCCTTAATATCATCTTCATTTTCTCCCTTGGGAAAATCAATTGTCTTTTTCTTCATCTTGGAACTGGAACTCTCACCAAGATCCAATTTCCTTTTCACTGAGTGTGTTTCTACAACATCTTCATGTTTATTTTAAATATCACTAGTCTGTCCAAATTCATTAGTTGAAATAGGTATCTCCACCTGTATAACTTTATCCTTTTGTGCTTCTTCTTTACTTTGCACATCTACAACTTCAACATTAGGATCTTGTTGTGGTGTATCAAAAGGTATATTACCTATAATCTCTTCAATTACATGTTCAGTACATATAATTTCATCTACTGTCACCGCCTATTGAGTAGTTTTTATTGGTTCATGTTCTTTCAATTTCTTCTTCATGATTTCAACTGTCTCATCATGCATTTCCTCAAACTCACCCACTAATATTCTACATACTCTAGCCCTTTTTCTGAATCAAGGTCTTATTACCTCAATTATAAGTTTTACATCTTTAATAGGAAACTCAAAATTCAATAGGATTAATGCTTGCTCCATCCTTTCTATGCCTTTCTTCAGATCATGCCTCCATCTAGCATCAATATTCTTATATAGTGTTTCAGGTATCATCTGATGTAGTTCACTAGGTCCACTATAAAACTTATGCAAATTGAATACAATAGCATCTTCAATCTTTTGCTTGTCTACATCATAAAATTTCTCATAGCATCAATTTTCATTACTTACACTTCCATATTGCCTTATGTTATCAGCTATGCTATCAACAGTAAATCTTCTCCTAGTATTAAGTTTAACTAATTTCTTAGTTGTCATGCCAAGTACTTTAGATTTTCTTCCCCTCTTTCTCTTCTATGTACTTTGTTCAACCATAGGTGTCTCATCTACTTCAATTTTTTTTTCTTTTTCATTTAGCAATGTGGAACTCCTAGTAGCTCTACCTATTGCCTTCCTGATTATAGAAGATACAATCTCTACTTCTTCAATGTTTGCTGCAACAAAAAAATTTCCTTCCTCCTTAGTTAAAAAATTCTTCCTAATCTTATCCATCACATATTTTATAAGACCACTATGATTGGATAAATTATCAACCTTTTTCCTCACTCTTTTCTCTATCATGAGTGCCTTCAACTTGAGTGAATTTTCAAATAGATTTGTTCATAGGTACCAAACCTAGGAGAACTGACATCATTCAATTTGGAAAATAATTCATCAACATGAAGTGATGCAATATAACCATCTACCTAATAAACCATCGGTAAATCCCAAGAAGTTCTTTGTTGTACCTCTTTCATCATGCATGTATCATTATCCACAACAAAACAAATATCATCTATATACTTTTTTGCAATACTTGTTGGGATACTTTTTCTCTCATGGATCATGCATGTATCAGTATCCACAACAAGAACTAGAAAATGCAAGGAGAATATGACCCTCATTGATTTGTAATAGATTAATTAGTAGCTATTTTTTGTACATAAAATGATAGTGATGGACTATGGAGCATGCCCATATATTATTTCAAATTATTATCTTTGTATGAATCATTGGAACATGAAATTTTAACTATCAAAAGGCCCTTTCACAAGAATTATTGGTTCTTCTATGCTAGAATGTAGTTAACAAATTGTATATCACTTGTTCTCTTCTAAAAAACAACTTTACATTTTGAAGATATTGAATGATATTAGGATTTAGACTATGAATCTCTTCCATCTTAGATAGAGGTTGTCATGAATTTGTTAGAATAACTAAGAGGGGAGGGGCTTTGAATCAGTGGCCTCAAAAATTAATCCAATATTTCAACCAAAAATTATATCACATATATAAAACCTATAGTTATATTTAGTCCTACAAGATGTATGCCTTGTGTGAATCTAACATATATATACTGCTCGGAGAATATACTATTTATCCTTTTCTTAAGGTTTACCGAATAGAATTTAATCCTTTCTTAACCTTTACCGAAATATAATAAATAACTTAGTGTTTACCAATCAATCATGTTTTAGTAATGTATAAAGAAAAACATCAAAGAAATGAACCATATACACATTTGACACATGGATTTTTAACGTGGAAACCCTGTTAAGCAAAAAACCACTTAGGACTGGTAACTCAAAAATTTCACTCTTCTAAAGTGACCTCGATGAAGAACCAACCATTTTAAAGGTTATGAACACACTGTTAAGTGCAACCTTGTTAGAGGATTTAAAACTAACAGTTCGTCACTTGATGTAGAATTCACTATGTTTTTAACATGAAAACCTTTTGATACTCCTTGGGATGTATCTCAATATATTAAAGATGGTTAAATCCCACTCAAATGAGATATTTTCTGAATCAATGGTTAAACTGAAACAATAAATAATCTATTCATTAATGCAAATTTTGAATTGCATATTTTTTGATCTATTGTAATTCCATAATACCTCTTCTGATCAATGTTCTCTTCAATTCCTTTTCTCCTTCTTTTTGCTCGGTGAATGTTGTTGCTTCTCTATTTATCAGTGTCTGCAGAATTCTTGGCTCTATTATTTATCCTGTATGATCATATCTGCATGAAGACGTCTATCTTCACCACAATTATACTCAAGATTCCTCCTTTTTGATAATGAATTACTTATCTTTTTATAGACATTATTTAACCATTTCTTTCTTCTTATTTTCTTTCGTAAAGCTCACCATGCTTGCTTTAATATTTAAAGTCTTTCTTTATTTTTATCTCGTAGATTTCTCCTTGACAACCCAAAATAAAACTAGCTTTAAATCTTCAGTTCAACTAGTTTATAAAAACAAATCAATCAATTAGTTAACTCTATCTTTAGCTCTTGCAAGCTAAGTGTTTTGTCATTTTCCTAACTTTAGTTCCCGTTGATCAAGACTTTAGTTGTGCTCAGTGAATACTACAGAGAGTTCAGGCATCAACTTTAGTTCTATTCATTGACAATAGTAGTTAGCTTGGTAATGCTTGCTTGGATATCACTTTCTGTTGGTTAACACTATGAACTTCAGTGCTCGGGGTTCACTATCTATCGAGGTTTGATGTCACTTGGTGTACATGATTATCGATAACAAAAACTTTGTCTCTTTAGATATTTAAGCATTGTGACAATATATATATGAGAAATCTTACCATATTAAGCTGACATCAATGAAAATACAATATGTTTACTAATTTAATGTCTTGCATTTACTTTATGCATCTCGATGATCATCAACATTGCCATCTTCAAACATTCAATCAGTTATAGTTCATCAATCTCTCCCAAAATCATTATTCTGTAGCCAATTCAAATATCTGACTTTCGGTAAGCTCATCTAGCTTAGATTTGATTCCTGCGGAGTACTTTCTTTCTTCATTCCCTTCACTGGGTAGATGTAGCAATTCTTTCTTCTTCCTTTATTATAGAATCTCTTCTCCCTTTTCTAGATAGATATGTAGTGTTAACTTTTCTCCAGTTCTCTCCCTTAGATGGATGTTTCTTTAAATCTTTCTCTGATGTTTTCTCTCCCTTTGATTGTTCCTCTTTTTGATGGATATTTATTTTCTCTCCCTTTGGATCGTTTCTCCCTTTTCTCTAGATATTTCATATAGATATGGATATATTTATTTAGTTCATCTCTCCCTTTGACAACAATGCTAAACATATAATATCTCTTTCTCTAATATATTTCTTGAATTTCCTTTGTCCATCAGCAATACAACTCTATAGTAGCCAACAATAACTCTGGTGTTCGGTGCAGATAAGTACCTTTCAGTGTATTGATGTATCATTTCATTCCATTTCCATCTTGCATCAACATGATTGATCTTCTGATAATGTGTAGGCTGATGCAGCCTCTTAGTTAGCTTAGTGGCCAATAGACAAGGGTCAGACCCCTAGTCTCTTTCTCCGGTACTCAAATGTATCTTTTTGTAGTGGCTTTGTTAATATGTCTACTAATTGTTCTTTGGATTTAACATATTCTAGTATCACCTCTTTTTCTTTCACTTATTCTCTTAAGTAATGATACTTGATAGCAATATGCTTTGTCTTAGCATGCATTACAGGGTTCTTTGAGTTTTTTATTGCACTTGTATTTTATCACAATAGATAATTAATGGTTCAATAATTTTCATATTCAAACCTTCCAGTAATTTCTTGATCCATGCACTGTTAGACCAATTTGTAGCAACATCCACATATTCTACTTCTGCAGTGGATTGAGAGATGCATCCTTGCTTTTTTCTTATCCATGTGACAAGTTTGTCATCCATAAAGAATTATTCTCCTATTGTTCTCTTTATGTCATCTACATTTACAGCCCAATCAACATCAGTATAGACTTGAAGCTCAAATTTTCCTTCTTTGTTACACCACAGACCATAGTCCTCATTATTCTTTACATATCTTAGAATTATTTTGACAATAGTCATGTGTGATTCCTTGGGATTAGCAGAGAATCTTGCAACTATTCCAACTGCATGTGCTATATATGGTCTAGTATGTAAAACATACATTAGCTTTCCAATCATTGATCTATATAAGGTTTGATTTACCTCCATTGACTTGTCTTCCTTTGTCAGTTTGCATTTGGTTTCCATAGGTGTCCCAACTGGTTTGGAATCTTCCATCTTGAATATCTTCAACACTTATTTGATATATTTGGATTGTGTGATATAGATTCCTTCATCCTGTAGAAGAATCTGTAGACCAAGGAAAATTTTGATCTCCCCAAATATTGACATCTTAAACTCTTTTCTCATTTCATCAGAAAATGATTTGCATAACATATCATAGCCTCCAAATATGATATCATTAACAACTATTTCAGCAAACAAAATGTTATCATCAATATCTTCTTTTAAATACAGATGATTGTTATCACTTGTTCTTACAAATCCAATACTAATGAGATAAGAGTGAAGTATTTCATACCATGCTCTTGGTGCTTGTTTCAATCCATACAAGGCTTTGTGTAGTCTACATACCATTTTCCTCTTGTTAGGATCAACAAACCCTTATGGTTGTTCAATGTATACCTCTTATTCTAGTATTCCATTTAGGAATGCAGATTTTATATCCATTTGGTATACCTTGAATCCATTGTAAGCAACATAAGCAAGTAGAATTATTACTCCTAGTCTAGCAATAGTTGCAAAGGTTTCTCCATAGTCAATACCTTCTTCTTGTGCATAACCTTTGCATACTAATCTTTCTTTGTTCCTTGTGACTTCTCCATTCTCATTCAGTTTGTTTCTGAATATCCATTTGGTACCAATGACATTCTTGTCACTTGGTCTAGGTACTAATGTCCATGTTTTTCTATTTTCAATCCATTCTCTCTTCATTCATTGCACTAACCCATTCCTAATTCTGAAGTACAATATTAACAGATTTAGGCTCAAAATCACAAATCAAACATCTAGTGTTCAGTGACTTACTTCTTGTTCTCATACTAGCCTTTTTATCTCCTATGATCTAGTTTTGTGGATGGTGTCTTCTGACATACTTGGCAAGTACAAGTTCAAATATATGTACATCATTTTGATCATCATCTTAAACTTCATTTTGATCTTCATCACTTGGTACATCCTTGTGAGCAATTTCCTTATTTTC
>JAGRRI010044917.1:0-11760 GCA_018584345.1 Thuja plicata
ACAGTCTACTTGAAACACCTTATTAAAATCAGGAAGTGCTAAAATAGGTTGTTCTATAACTTTTTGTTTTAATAGTTCAAAACTCTTCTCAGCCCCTTTAGTCCACTTAAACTCTTTCCTATCCCCTTTCATTGTTTCAGTCAAGGGACCACAAATACTGCTAAAACTTCTAACAAACTTCCCCTTGCCAAAAATACATGAACAAGAGAAGGGGAATTGAAATGAAGAAGGGTAAGACTATAATACCTCGTAGGGTAAATCCCCTAAACAAGAAAAGCCATCCAAACCTAGAAAAATAGGGATCAAGCCCAAAAAATAAATTGTGTAACCAACAAATTCCTCAACCAAAGACCCAAATCCTCCCCAAATCAGAGGGAAAGAGGAAAATGGAATAAAAAATAGGAGAACTATGTTAAAAATGATGGAAAACAAAGCTAGATCACTCTTACCACCAAAAAAACCATGTAACCAAGAGCAACATTCGCAAACAATGAACCAACTTGAGTAGGAACGCCAAAAAGGTTGTTCATAGAAAAAGAGAAGGAGCCAACACATAACTAGGTGAAAAGACTCCCAACTGCCAACCAAGAAAGGGTACACAAAAATAGAACAACCAAAAAAAATTCAATGCTCTTGGGAAATCTCCAAGTGTTCCACTTGGAAAGCTGAGCCTCCCCTTGGCGCAAAGGAAGATTCACTAACTGGAAAAAATATCCACCAAAATAAATGACACCTCCACTAGACAAGGGAAACCACCATGAAAGACATGCCCTCAAAGCATCTCAACACCCCCCATAAGTTTTATTCTTTATGACCTTCAACATAATGACTCTCTAGCAAGAGGTTTGATAAGACAACTATAGATATAATACTAATGGAAGCACAAATAATTCCACCTGGATTCATACTACAAACTTATGATTTGAATAAATAAATAAATGGGCTCTAATTTTAATATTACACTATGTTACTATGACAAGGTTTGAGTAAATTTTAGAAGGTAGGAGCCTTTTATTACATTTAAATTACATTTTTAAAGATTTTACTATCTAATTTTTTAGCCAAAAATCAAAGATATGAAAGCAAAAGTCTATAATGATACTTTTTAAGCCAAAAATCAAAGATTGAAAAATATATATTTCATAAAAGTCACCTACATGATGGTCACAAACCCTAAGATCTAAGAAATTTGTTGAAAATCATTCAACATCATTACCATACAAAAAAAATTTCATCAATTTTATTAAAATTTAAACATTCCATCCTCAAAAAATTGAACTCCATGACTCCCTCGTATCATGATGTGTATAGGATTCCATAAGAGACCCGCTAAAGTACATTTTAGAGCCACCTCATTGTACTTTGACTCTTGCGAAAAGGCAACAAAGGACAAAACCGGGCAAATAACCCCAACGTGGAAATGGAGGGAAATAAAAGTATACCCCAAATGTGATGTTAGATAGTACCTTTAAAGATAGTACCCTTAAACAAAACCTCAATTTGTGTAGTTAAACATTATTTCTTTTCGGTAATTACAAGTCAAAATATTAGTTGATATGATTTTTCAATTTTGGAATGCTTTTGAAATTAACTATATCAAATTCTATTAATACTTTAAATTACAATGTATGTTTATTAAATATTATTGAACAAAGATAATAAAAGCAGCATGTGTGACCTTTTTTCTCACCATTTTTTTAATAAATTGGCTTGTCATTTAGTGTAATGATTTATTTATCAATATAAAAATTAAATTAGTTAATATAAAATTTAACTTAGTATATAGTAGTTTATTCAATTAGAATAATTAAACAATAACATTTTTAATTATAAACTAATTTCTTAAAGTTTAGTCTACGTTAATTTAAAAATAAATTTAGATTAATAATTGAACCATTTAATAATTTATGTTATTTTAAAAGGGAAGAATGCAAAATATATAAGGCATTTAATGATTGAAGAATGGATGATCCTTTAATATATAGATTTTTTAAATCTAAAAGTAATGCTTCTCTATATGTGTAATATCTCAAATTTGTGTAACATGATTTGTATAGGGTTAAATTCATAGGTTTAAGTCTTTAATGCATTTGTGGAGAACTCCTTTTTGTCATACAAATCCAATCTTCACGATTATGCATTCTTCTCTCTAATTTATTGCTTGTACCTTTATTTAGTTTACTATTTGAATAAGTGGTATTTTTTGGCAATAGACACTAGATAGAAGGCAAATTGTGAGTGTATGTTGTCATCGATGGAAACTACATGGTATCTACGTTTGTGATGGTTTTGGAGTCCATACCAAATGTCAGTTGAAGATTGGTGCATAGTTTACACAACAAGAAGTGTAGATAAGGCCTACACTATCTACAAGTTGGATGATGTTCCCAACTTTCTTCAATCCCTCAATGGGATGGTTTAGACTTCCCTTACACAACACAAATTAATGAGTCCCTTCTACCAAGATGATTCCCTTTCAATTTGTTCTACTCTAAGTCCTCAAGTTCCTAGAGACAACTTCTCCAATCTAGCCCCAACATGGACTAAATGCACAACCACTCTCTCTAACTTATCCTTAGGGTTGTGACCCTTCTATCTATCCTCAAAGATGGATTATCCACAATAATTCAAACTCTACAAATCTTCAAACTTGTGAGTCTCAGAATTGACCTTAATGTTGTTAGGTCTCTTAACTGTAATTCCTCACTTATGCAAAAAGTGGATATGGGACCAAGTCTATTCAATAATGGTTTTGGGATCCTCCAACATACTCCTCAAAAACCCCAAAAGTAACAATTACCAATTCTCCTCTTGCACCTTTAAACTGTCACAATGACACTCTAGACTAATTGATCAAGTTAGACTAGGGTCTGATGGTATGGTTCAAAGGTGGGTACCTAGACTTGATGCAGTCACTTGGTGGTCTCCTATAATCTCCAAACACTTCAAAAAATATAATAAACTGGCCTGAAAGCACTCTTGTCTCGCTCCTGCACGTTAACTCCTTCTGTATTGGCTAAATACATGATGATATTTAGCCTAAGGCATCACAATATAAGCAACGAACAAGCTTCCCCAACTATGAGCCTTTGAATTCTTAAAATACATTGCCTTAACTTTCTTTTCACCAAGGTGCATTGAATTCAAATTGTGAAAATGCAAGTTAGTGCCACATCTCCATGACAGTGCCCAAATAATGAGGGTTTCAGACCCGCTTTAACAGAAAAATTGATAACTTACACAAATAAAGACCAAATTAATCCAAACCAACTACTAAAAAAATAAGGTTCATGCCTCCACCCTGCAACAATAATAGATCTACTTGTTCAATCCGTACAAGACTGTACATAACAGAAAAATGCTCATAAATGGTGGTTGTCTCATTCAATTTTGCGTCAAAAGGTATCCTTACTCAATCTCTCAATTGGACAGGCTTCATACATCATAAATATGTCCCCATAACCGATCCAACCAATTCAAAATGTGGTTGTGACCGTTGGGAGCAAATTTGCAACAATCAAGCAACTTTTGAAATGTTGCATTGACAACTTTTTACAACATTGACAATATTTTGTCAATTACCAATATTTTTGACATTAATGCATCCCAATGGATTGGGAATGGCTCAAGAGTTTTAGGGATGATGAAACACATACAAATAATTCCTAAGAGACCCTTCTGCAATACAAAAGACACAAATGCAGAAAACACCTAAAGACATAGTTCAGTGAACTAAGGAACCCTTGGTTTATAGATGCACCAAAAGATCGTTGTCCACACAAGATGGACCAACACACATGATAAGATCGGGTGAACCCACAATAGTGGGTTACACTTTTTTTCCTAAACGGACATTTAAGTCGACATTTTGAAAAAAAAATCAGATTCGGATGCATATTGTCGTTAAACTGTTTGAAATTGGAAAATGAAGTAAACTAGTGCCTTTTAGGATTTTCTGTCTAGATTATATATAATCTAGACAGAAAATCCTAAAGGCCACTAGTTGAATTAATTTGAATGGTTGTTTTTTCTCCCACAAAAGCTACTATGTTCCTGAAAATGTCATTTTCAAAAAGTTACATTGACTTCATAGAGCATAACTTTTTTTCTAAAATAGATATCAATGTGATTATTTTGAATTTGGTTTTTTAACATCCATACGGAGGGCATGCAATTGGTTTTATGATTTTATCATGAATATTGCATATTTTATGAAATTTTGAAGTACAGTAAACCATAATTTTGACATACCTTGACTGCATAACTTATAACTTATTGTGTATTTATCAAAATTCAATTTTTTGTTTTTTGATAGAAAGTATACTCAAAGAAGAAGGGCGCTATTATTTTTCAAATTTTTTTTTCTCTTTTCTACTATTTTTCATTGAACGTCAAACTTGGAGGTTTATATTTGATAAAAAGCCTACATTTGATGCACGACAAAAAACATAGACCTAATTAATTCAAAAATTGTCAATATATATTTGTTAGAAATCTCATTCGGAGTACTTGTGCAATGTAAAAGGAAGTCTCTTTATTCTTCCATTTGAACCCCTCGCTTGAGCCCCGAAGCCCTGAAAATTGTAGATTTATGTTAGCCTCTGCAAATGGCCTCTAACAAGAGGGCTTTGATAGAAAGTAGTTTCAATTGAAAATACTTTCTATCAAAAGTAATTTCTTAGTTTAACATGGGTATGGGTAAAAACCCAATTAAAATCTTCACTAGTTAGTTTCGATCGAAACTAACTTAGTTTTGATCGAAACTAAGTTAATTTCAATAAAAAATAAGTTAGCTTCGATTGAAACTAAGCAAAAAAGGTAGTTTCGATCGAAAATAAGAATGTTTCAATCGAAACAATCAGGTACTTTCTATTGAAAGTACTTGAATAAATCCTCCCACCTTGCAGATTTCATGAGGAATTTCTTGCTCCAAAAAAGTGTAACTTAGTATTGTGGGTTTACCCGATGGTTCCAAGAATCACCCCTTATTACAAATGAAAACAAAACAAGAAAATGGAATAGAAGGCTTAGGTGCCCTACACCATGCTACCCATGACAAAAAAACTCAATTCCGTTTGAGTTGGATAATAGAAAGATGAAGCCAGCCTTCTCAATAGCCTCCTTGTTCATCCAAGTGGCATCCTCTAGTGGTCCATCCATCCATTGCACTAGGTATTCATAATATTTCTTCCTCCTAGTTTGTTTAGACACTCTTGTCTCCAAAATACAGTCAATCTCCAATAGTTCATATTTAGGAAGATCTGCCAATAAATCCTCTTGCTGAGAGTTTGATTCACTTGCAAAAAATACATCATCTGCAACACCTTTGAAAGCATAGAGGTCAGCAACAATAAAAATAGGAGACAAATTTGTATGGTTAGGAAAATCAATATGATAAGCATTTGATCCACATTTCTTAAGGATCTTGAGTGGGCCAATTTTCTTCACTATAAACTTAGTGTATCTTTCCTTAGGCATCCTTTCCTTTATCAAGTGGACCATGACTAAGTCACCAACTTGGAAATGTAACTCTCTTCACTTTTTATCAGCATGTTCTTTATATTTCATAGAGGTATGCTACATTCTAGATTGAACTTGCGCATGAATGTCCTTCATCACTATCACAAAATCTTGTGCAAGAGCACTAGGCTTCTTCATGTCACTAACATCCCTTATATCCAAGACACCTCTTGAGTGCACACCATAAACAATTTGGAAAGGAGTCGTCCCTGTACTTCTGTTGACCGAATCATTATAAGAAAACTCTGCTTGAGCAATGATGGAATCCCAACTTGAACCATGGACTTGGGTAAGACATCTCAAAAAGTTTCCAAGTGATCTATCAATCACTTCAGTATTTCCATCAGATTGAGGGTGATATGCTGATGAAAAACAAACATTTGTACCGAACTTCTTCCATAGGGTCCTCCAAAAGTGACCAAGGAACTTTGGGTCTCTATCTGAGATTATAGAAATTGGAAAACCATGCAAACTTACAACTTCCTTGAAGAAAAACCCTGCAATATGAGAGGAATCATGTGTAGTCCTACATGGTATGAAGTGATCCATTTTTTAAAATATGTCTACTACAACAAAAACATTGTCATGACCAACCTTTGTCTTGGGAACTCCAAGGACAAATTCCATGGTAATAGAATCCCAAGGTTTTTATGGGATAGAGAGTGGAGTATAGAGTCCTACATTAGAAGTATGGCCTTTGGATCTCTGAAAAACCAAACATGTTTCCAAAACTTTCTGACATCAGTCTGCAACTGTGGCAAAAAATCAAATCTCCTAACCAACTCCAATGTTTTATCTACCCCAAAATGCCCTGCAAGACTACCACAATGTTTCTCCTTGACAATATTTTCCCTCATAGAACTTTTAGGGACACAAAGCAACCTCCATTTAAATAATAATCCATCTTGAATAAAAAATTCAGAAAATTTAGTGTGATACCTTTCAGACATGTCCATAAAAACCTTGTAAAATTCCTTGAAGTCATCATCCTCTGCATATAAATCCTTCATAACTCAGATCCCTGCACTTTCCAACTGCATATTCTAAACTCTTAGAATCCTCCTACTTAATTCATCAACAACCTTATTAGTAACACCCTTTTATGTTTAATAGTGAAAGTGTAGGATTGTGAAAATTCCATCCATTTAACATGCCTATGATGAACCTTTTCTTGTCTATTAAAAAGCTCAATTCCTGATTATCAGTGAAGACAATAAATTCTTGAGACAATAGGTAGTGGCACCATTTCCTCAAAGATTGAACCATAGCATACATTTCAAGGTAATAGGTGGAGTTTTTTTGTTTGGCTGCATTCAATTTTTCACTAAAGAAAGCAACTGGTCTTCCATCTTGGCTAAGGACATCCCCTATAGCCTTGTTACTTGCATCACATTCTACCACAAAAACCTTGTGAAAATCAAGTAACCCTGGGATTGGTTGTTCTGCAATCTTCTTCTTTAGCATTTAAAATGAACCATTGGCTTCTCTAGACCACACAAAGATACATTTCCTGCCACCTTTGATGGTGTTGAGTATGGGAGCACAAACACCACTCAAATTTCTTATAAACTTCCTATAAAAATGGCATAAACCATGAAAAATGCATAAACCATGAAATTTTTTTACCTTTGATGCTGAAGTAGGTGGTGGCCAATTTAGGATAGCTTCTACCTTTGTTGGATCCACTTCTAATTTCCCTTTGGATATCAAAAAACCAACAAATAATATCTCTTCCTCCAGGAATGAACACTTGTCAATGTTTATTTTCAAAGTTCTTCATGAAGTTTCTTAAGGACCAAATCAAGATGATGGAGATGCTCTTCCATGATGCTGCTAAACACCAGTATGTCATCCAAGTAGACTATAAAAAATTTGTGGAGAAAGTTTTTCAGGACCTCATTCATCAAGTGCATAAAGGTGCTTAGGGCATTGGATAATCCAAAAGACATGACTACCCATTCAAACAAGCCCTCATTAGTCTTAAATGTATACTTCCATTCATCTCCCTCTCTAATCCTTATCTAGTGATAACCACTTTTTAAATCAATCTTGGAATAGTACTTAGCCCCTCCTAAGAAATCCATAAGGCCCTCCATTCTTGGCATTGGGAACCTATATCTAATGGTGATCATGTTGATAGTCGTGGAGTCAGTACACAATCTCCAAGTGCCTTCCTTTTTGGGTGCAAGTAATGCAGGTACAGAATAGGGACTTATAATCTTTCTAATGAATCCCTTCTCCAATAGACCTTGTATTTGTCTAGCCACTTCTGCATTTTCTTCTAGTGTAAGTTTATAAGAAGCCTTATTAGGTAGAGTAACCCCTCGTATCAAGTCAATATAATGACTGATTTATCTCCTAGGTGGAAAAGATTCATTGTTGTTATCTGCTATAATGCCCTTTTACCTATCCAACAAATCTGTTTACTTCCTTGGGTCCAACACTCCTTAGTGCCTCTTGACATGGCTTCTCTCTTCTTGGGATACTCTCCTTAGGCTTGAATACAATAGAAAAACATGGTACTTTATCCTCCTTAAGGCATTTTAGGAATTATTTTTCCGCTACCATCATGACACTACTAGACACAACTTTGTCCTTAGATTCTTCTAACAAAGGTGTCATTGTGTATGTTTCTCCACCCTTGGTCAAAGTAAACACATTATACTTACCATCATTTTGGGAACTTTTTTCATATTTCCAAGGTCTCCCTAGAAGGAGATGGAAATAATCCATGGCCACTATATCACACATTACTTTATCCTTATGATCTCCAATTTGAAAATCAATCCAACATTGTTCATTGATTAAGTTTTTTTGTTCTTTACTTAACCAAGTAACCTTATTTAAGGTGTGGGGTGTGGTATCCTTTTCAAACCAAGCTTATTTACCATTTCAATTGAGGCAAAATTCTTAGTAGAACCAAAATCTACAATTAGTTTTCATACCTTTCCCTTTACTTTGTATGTAGTCTTGAATATGAACTTTTTTTGAGGAGACTCCTTGCTAATTGGTAGCAAGAGTGACCTATTGAACATCAAAAAATCTCCACTCTCTGGATCATTTTTCTTGGAAGAAGTGGTAGTGTAGTAGGAGGTGGTTCTTTAACAATCCTCTTCATGAGTTAACTGTACTCTCCTATCTCCATGACTATTTTCTCCTTCCTTCTATGGACACCTAAATGATTGATGACCCACTTGGTTGCAGTAGAAACATCTTCCTATGAAAACATTGGATCCCCTTCCTCCAAATCTTCCTCTACTATTTGATCTTCTTCCCCTAAATTTACCTCTGTTGCTTGATTCAATTTTTGAAACATGACTTCTAGTCTCTCCATTGTTTTTAGGAAAGGATCCTCTATTGTTGAATCTACCCCTTCCTCAGAAAGAATTGCCTCTTCCTCTATTATTATGATCCCCCTTTCTCCTTTGTTTCTCTTCAACCTTTAGGGAAACCTTAAAAAAAATTGTACAGACTCCATTGTAACTAATGTGAGTTCTTATTGTATGCTATACTTATGAGCATTTATGTACCTTGTAAATTTTTTATTTTCACTTTCATACATCTTTTCTTTGAGAGTTAGATTATGAAATTCTTGAGTGTAGGTACTTATATCTAGGTCCTTTTGTTTTATATTTTGCAATTTCTTGTGGAGCATTACCTCACAATCTTCAAGGACAAATTGCTTCTTGATTTCAGTCACCATCCGCTTCCATCTGGTGATGGGGTTCTTGTCTTCTTAAACCCTCTCATTTTGAAGGAAGTTCCACCAACTCAAATCTAGTCCTTTTAATCTAGATTTTGCTATCTTTACCCTTGGATTTTTAGGTATGTTCTCAAATTTAAAATGACTCTCAAGAGCCTCTATCCAATCCATGCATTTATCAAGGTCTAGCTTACTATGGAATATAGGTAGATTCCCATTATCATTCTTTCCTACTCTCTCTAGGGCTGCAAGTATGGCCCTCTGATCTTTAGGCACATAGCCTTTTTTAGGATGTCTCTCATCATCCTCTTCTTCTCCTTCTGATTCTTCATTTTCTCATCTACGTACTTGTCCTTTAAACTTTTCTATTTCCCTCTTCATGGTTATATTCTATTCTCTGACTACTCTGCTTTCATCCATCTTCTCCTTCACAATCGTGTCTAATTCCAAATTTTTGATACTCAAAGGTACCTCCCTATCTCCTTAAGACGTGATGTCTTCTCTTTTTTTTCCCAAACAGAGTCTTACTGGCTCTGATACCACTTGGTGCAAAGTGAAAATAACAAGAAGTGTAGACAAGGCCTACCCTCTCTACAAGTTGGATGATGTTCCCAACTTTCTTCAATCCCTCAATGGGATAGTTTAGACCTCCCATAACACCACAAATCAATGAGTCCCTTCTGCCAAAGATGAGTCCCTTTTAATTTTCTCTACTCTAAGTCCTCAAGCTCCTAGAGATAACATCTCCAAACTCGCCCCAACATGGACTAATTGCACAACCACTCTCTTTGACTTACCTTAGGGTTGTGATCCTTCTATCAATCCTTAAAGATGGATTGTCCACAATAATTCAGACTCTACAGACCTTCAAACTTGTGAGTCTTAGAATTGACCTTAATGTTATTAGGTCTCTTAACTATATTTACTCACTTATGAAGATAGTGGATATGGAACCAAGCCTATTCAATAATGGTTTTGGGATCGTCCAACATACTCCTCACAAACCCCAAAGTAACAATTACCAATTCTACTCCTGCACCTTTAAACTATCACAATGACACTCTATCCTAATTGATCAAGTTAGACTAGGGTCTGATGGGATGGTTCAAAGGTTGGTACCTAGGATTTTTGCAGTCACTTGGAGGTCTTGTATAATTTAAAAACACTTCAAAAAATCTAGTAAACTGACCTCAAAGCCTAGTTGTCTCGCTCCTACATGTTTACTCCTTATGTACTGGCTAAATACATGATGATATTTAGCCTAGGACATCACCATAGAAGAAATGAACAAGCTTCCCCAACTCTGATCCTTTGAAGTCTTAAAATACATTTCCTTAACTTTATTTTAAACAAGGGGAATTGAATACCAATGGTGGAAATGCAACTTAGTGCCACATCTCCATGACAGTGTCCAAATAATGAGGGTTTCAGACCTGCTCTGACATAAAAATTAATAAATTGCAAAAATAAAGACCAAATTAATCCAAACCAACTGCTATAAAAATAATTTTCATTCCCCAACCCTGCAACAACAATTGATCTACTTGTTCAATCTGTACAAGACTGTACATAATAGAAAAATGCTCAGAAATGGTGGTTTTCTCATTCAATTTTGCTTCAAAAGGTATCCTGACTCAATATCTCAATTGGACAACCTTCATAAATCATAAATATGTCCCCATAACAGATCCAACTAGTTCAAAATTTGGTTGTGACCATTGGGAACAAAGTTGCAACAATCGAGCAACATTTGAAATGTTGCATTGAAAACTTTTTGCAATTTTGACAACATTTTGTCAATTACCAATAATTTTGACATTAATGCATCCCAATGGATTGGGAATGACTCAATACTTTTAGGGACGATGAAACACATCCAAGTAAGTCCTAAGAGACCCTTTTGCAATACAAAAGATAGAAATTCAGAAAACACCTAAAGACATAGTTCAGTGAACTAAGGAATCCTTGGTTTATGGATTACCAAAAGATTCTTGTCCACACAAGATGAACCAAAAAAATTGATAGGATGGTTCCAATAATCATCCCTTATTAAAAATTTAAAAAATAAAAATAAAAAAATGTAATAGAAGTCTTAGGTTCTCTACACCAAAGATTAAACTATGTACAGAATGAAGAACTGTGTACACTCATAAGATACACATAAAGGTTCGGTAAGAACTGCCAAGGTAATATTTTTTAGTTAGTATCTAGGGTATATATATGGGATGTAAAAAGATGTTACACACTGAATTTGAAGGTATAATTTTGAGTTTTGGTTGAGTTATGAATCTCTGAGAAGTCATTCTTAGAAGTTAACATAGTAACATGATGACATGGTGTTAGATCTTTTCGCGAACATTTGAAATTGTAATTGGCACTAACTTTGAGAATTTAATTGTATATATGACATAGTTAGACACCTAATTTGATTTTTTTTGGAGGTAAATAAGATGAATTTGAGGATTTGGCCAGCTGATTAAATGTGTTACATTTTCCTAGACCATTTTAGGGTAAGCCGACTTGGTTGATCAAAAAAT
>JAGRRI010044938.1:0-11103 GCA_018584345.1 Thuja plicata
GGGATCAAATGAAACAATATTGACAAACCTAGATGCATGACATAAGTACTTGTAATGATCTTTCCAATGATTATGATTTTAATATATTTTGAGTTTATTATGCATATATTTTTTAGATTAATTAAATATAGTTTTCTCACCAAACATCGACCTCTATGTTCAACGCTTTTGGAAAGATAGTAAACAAGTGAATTTTCTTTATGAAAAATATCTATACACTAGGTATTGAAGTCCTCTTTCTATCAAAACAAAATTGAAATTGGACACATACACAAGAAGTTACAATTTAACAAATGAACGTATGTCAAAATAGTTAAGTCAACTTCAAACATAAATAAAATATGAAATACTGAGGATAAAGTCATGAAACCAACTCGAAGCATAAGATATGGATGTTACAAAACTAAATTCAAAAGAATCACATTTATATCTATTTTATAAAATAATTATGCATTTCCAAGTGGGTGTCACTCTTTAAAAATGTTGTCTACAACAAAAAACTAGTTTTTGAGGGAGATAGAAAATGGATTCGAATCCATTCCAAAAAAAATGAAAAAATATATTTAGAATCTACACAAAAAAATGTCAAAAGACTCTAATTTGTAGATCATCTTCAATTTTGAAACAATTTAGCAGAAATTGGTGTTTGAATGTGAAGTTTTTTTTAGAATGTACATTTTAGTGCCAAAGTTGGCAAAAAACTATAACCCACTATTGTGTTACAAGTGTGGTTGTCGTTGCACCAAAAGATAAACCTCCCAATGCTCGATACAACCACTAGACTTATAGAATTGATAGAAGGCTGTTAGTCCCTTATCATGAATCTTGAGTGGAGCATTGACCATTTCCCAACAATATCCCCATCAACATTACCCAAGTGGATTCAAACTTGTGACCAAAATTCGATACCACTTGTTACAAGTGTGGTTTTCATTTCACCAAAAGATTGACCTATCAATGCTCGATATAACCACTAGACTTATAGAATTGACAGGAGGCAGTTACTCCCTTGTCATGAATCTCGAACGGAGAGTTGACCATTTCCCAACATATTGTGTTGATATCCAAGTTATGTTGTCTATTAGTGTCACACACTTAGTCATAATCAAGGCAGGTTGGTCGGTCATTACTGCGACCAAGCCATCCCACGAAGGCCGAGCAATGTAAATGAATTGTATAGAATCCATCACCACACAGAATGTTGATGCAAAAAAGTAAATTGAGGAGCGAGCAGCAAATAAGTTTCAATACAAATTGATAGAAAAGATTAGCCAAGAAGTGGCATAAAATCAGGTAAACCTTTTAGAATTATCAGATAAATTAGATCCAATCATAACTAAAGCTATTTTCTTAATAAAAAAGCTATGCACTTTAGAGAAGTTTACTAAGGAAAACAATGATAAGATTGCAAAGATTGAATCTGATCTAATTGCAAGTGCAAAAAGTCTAACCACTAATGGAAATGCAATCAAATTGCATTATGAGAAGATCATTGAGATAAAATGGTTAAGAAAAGAAATTTGAGAAGCAGAGCCACAGTTCAAAGAGGAGGTTACCGACATTCAGTCCACTCTATTATCAAACCTCACACTTTTGCAGACTCACCTAAGTTCAACATGACAACTTATTGCCACCCCTGAGATGTCTATAATAGAAAACATCTATGACATGCATGCATGAATAAAATTAGAGAATATGGCCTTGAATGTCTCAAGGAGAAATGGGAGAAGATGGTGGAGGAAATGAAGTCCTCACACTCTCATATTTTTTATAATCTATAGGTATACACCTTTTCCCTTACTATCAAAAAAGGGGGAAAAGATAGTATAAATACATAGACGGGAAATGAATAGCAGAAAAGGAAAAGATAGTATAAAGACATAGTGTACATACACATATACTACACTATACCGACATATGCATAGGAGGAGTCATGAAATGACTAAGGTATATACAAGGTGTTCATACTATAAATTTTGGTAGTATTATGCACATATCTATTTTTTATACTAATGTCAAAGGGGGAGATTGATAAACATAAAGTTTTGCCATTAGTATGCAATAAGAAAACAAGTTGTTTAAACCATCGGTTACACTACACTGAAAGTCAGGGTTTCAGTTCAAACCAGAAATGCTAAGTAAAGGAGAAAACTGATGAAACAAAATTTGAGTGTTAACTAAAAGTGCGACCTGGTCATGATAAAGAGGAACCCGACAGGAGAAAACTGACAGAGGAACCCGATGAGTACAATATAGTGCAAACTAAGAGAATAGACAAAGAGCAACCCGATAGATAGTTCAACAAGGAACAATGAAAGACAGTCAAACTAACTTCTGAGAAAATTGAGCATCAGACACCAAAAGTTAGTTTACATCTTGGAAAAAATGGATCTGACTTCCACGCCAGATAAAACAATTGTATTATATTTATAGAGTTTTGTTTTGTTTTTAAACCATTACTTAAGGGACATGAAACATTATTGTAAATGTTTTAATCAGTCTAACAGATTAAAAACATGTAGACTAGGAGATCAAGATCAAGTTGTAAACCTTTGATCATAGAGTTCACATTGTTATACGTGAAACTTTATTAGGTCAATTCTATGTTATAAATAGATGATGTAATCATTCATAATATGGATGAGGATGAATGTATCCTATGAGCACATCTATGGATCAGACTAAGAGTTTCAAGAAGTAGAACAACAAAAGGTGAATCAGGTTATCAAGAACCAAGAACAAAGGTATTATTCAATCACATTAGGTGATATATTTATACATGTAATCTTGAATGGATCTGTAATTAGCAATAGTAGATTGAATACACTCAGGTCAATGAGTAATTTTATTACATTCTAACAAGTGAAGAAAAGTGTAAAAATCCTTTCAAGAAAGGTGGATTAAACAATCCAATTGTAAATCTGTTAACGGAGTGCACACTAAATAGTGTTTCGAAAGCTCTTAATAGAGTAGACTTCAATAGGTCTCCATAGATACTCCTAATATGGTAGATCATCAGAAGTGGTCAAAATTGTAAGCCTTAACTGACCCCTTCCAATTTGTAGATAGTGAAGTTTTTGTGGGTCTCATCCCCACCATAGTTTTTACCTTCTAACAGAGGTTTTCTGCATTATCATATCTTGTGTTATGTGTCAATTACTATCATGAATGTTTCTATGAATGTTCACATGTTTCATAAATCTTATGAATTGATATATCTTGCATAAAGATAGTATAGAATAGATGGTTGGCTATACAATTTATGACACATTGGATAAAGGTAAAGAAGAGATAAAAGTTTAAGAGGTATTGAATCACCCCTCCCCTCTCAGTACCACTTCCCATTATTTCCAGCAGTTACTACCGAGAAAGTTAGTGGTGGTTGAGTACTCAATAGCCATCAAGCAAAATGATTTCTAAGTTTCATATATAGTCAGTGTTGAGTGACAATTTTGACTGAGTATCAAAGTTTACATATGCCGAGTAAGACAATTTTTTTATAGGTGTTTGGAATGGCACCAAAACCTAGGTAAACCATTTTGGATGACTTCTATACATATCATTTAAAGATTGTTGAAGGCATTTAATGCATTAATTATGTGTTATTGCTAATATCATTAATCCCTATGCAAGCAATGCAACCAATTAAAAATAGGAATGCTTAAGCAGCAAAAGTGATGAATCTAGATTGTCGATCTTGATCTGGATGCTTCCTCAATTATGTATATTATAATGCTTCAAAAACTCAATCAGTGATGTGGATGTGAAGAGAAGAGATCGGGTGTGTATGTATGTGAAGTAGATTTTTGCATATCTGAAGCATAGACCAAGCAGAGTGACCAAGCAGAGCAGTGAGGGACAGAAATGAGATATATCAGATTTTGAGATCAATTAAGATTTGGAAAGAGGAGATCTGTTATCAGCATCTGAAGTGTAGATTGAAGGACCAGGTACTGATACATTCTAGCAAGTGAATCATGGTAAATCTCTTAATAAAGTGGTCCTAACAAGACTTTATAAATCTCTTAACAGAGTGCTTACTTAGTTGTAAGTTTAAATCCTTTAATCTAGGTATATTGTCTAAATTTGTAAGCTCTTAATAGGGTAGACCCCTCATAGGGTAGATCATCAGAAGTGATAAAACTTTGTATCCCTAACAGGCACACTTTGTTACTATAGTAGTGAAGATTTGTGGGTTTCATCCCCACCCCAGTTTTACCTTTCAAGGTTTCTGGGTTACCAAATCTCTTTGTTATGTGTTCATTATGGATGTGATTAGATGTTAGATCTATTACAATATTCAAGTAAATTCTTATGTTTATATGTTGAATCAGTTCATTTTAGAAGTATAAAAGTTTTATAGATCCTGATTCACCCCCCCCTCTCTCAGTATAATGTTTTCCCATATTACACTTCCAACATATTGTGGGTTCACCTTGAGACATATTTATTTAGAATCTAGATTCCTTTGATAGATTAATTGCATGTCTACTTGATAAAGTGGTGCTTGTGAATTTTTGACCTAATTTGACCACTTAGGATCCCTCATTCAAAAGTTTGATCTAGTTTGTACATCAATAAGGAATATAAAAAAGTGTGAAGATAGAAGAGTGAAAATTTTACATGGAGATAAAAAACAATCAAGAGATTATTTGGAGTTAATGAATAGAAAATATAAGGCTAAGAAAGATGAAAATATGAGATACAAGAAATTTTTGTTGGGGATTAAATCATGGAATACATTAGAAAGGAAATAGTTCTAGTGAGCACATATAACAAGATGAAGATGAGTAATTTGGTCCATGTAAGATTCACAAGTTTTATTCAATGAGTATCATGAAGTAGAGCTACAAGAATAAATTGATATATCACCTATATTCATCATTATAAATATTCTTTAATATCATGAAAGTTATTTGAGTGATACCACCTTATAACTTTTCTTACAAAAAAAAATATCACAACACTCACATAAGAAAATAGAGCAGATTCTGGACAAAATAATTATCTATGTAGCACTAGGATAAAGTATTATGAAGAGAAAGTTAAGTGGAATGGAAAGGTAGTAGAAGAATCAACAACTATATCAAAAATTGAGATGAAATGTTCTTTTATTTCTTGTAGAATTTGTAATGTGAGAGACTCACTTTTTAAATAACCCTAAATGTTTTAAGTAGGAGAACCCTAGGAAACCTACTATATTTCACCATAAAATATATGTTACTTGATATATTACCTATATTCAACATTTCAAATCTTGTTTAATATTATGAAAGCTATTTGAGTGATACCACCTTATAAGTTTCCTTAGAGGAACCAATATCACAACAATCACATAAGCTAATAGAACATATTTTAAACAAAAGAATTATCTATATAGCACTAGGAATGGAAGGCTAGTAGAAAACTCAACATATATATCACAAATTGAGATGAAGCTCCTTGGATTTCTTGTAGAATTTGTAATGTGAGGGGCTCATTTTTTAAATAAACCTAAATTTTTGAAGTAGGAGAACCCTGAAGTAGCCTACCATATTTCATCATAAAATTTCATTTCTCTTATAGTAGAGAAAAATAGTTCTATAATAGCTCATGGAAATCACATCATATCTAGATCTTAGGATTTTTTAATTTGAGTGAATAAAGTTATCATTGTTAGAATATTACATGTCAAAATTACTAGCATATAGCTCATTGAATGAGGTTTGCAAAAAAAAATCACGAAACATGAAATTAAAACCATCACATATAGATTTAGTATGGGACTCGAGGGATTCTCAATTCAAATTGCATTGGGAACTTCTTTATCAATCAATGTGTTTTCATCAACAATATTTGTTCAACCTATATATTGAGTAAAATATCAAGATATAGGATACATTCTTGTTGACATAGACCATTCCTAAATCTTGTAATTAATATATCACTATATATTTAATTAATTTAGAAGTATCTAGGAAGAGAGAAGGAGCCATGTTCTTCAAGTCTCTAGAGTAGGAAGATAGTAAGGAGGATAACAAGATTCATTGTCATGGACTGCATATGAGCTAATAATAATTCTGTGCTAGCCAATGAAACAATCTTGTATTTGCATGTTTAAGTACAATGAGTGTTGTGATATTCTATGATATTGGATCAATGAAAAGTTTAGATTAGGTAAGCATAAGAGAGGGCTCAGATATAATTATAGAACAACCATTAAGGAAAAAAATAAAAAACCAATAAACCTTGTGAGAGAGATGAGTCACTCAAGGGGTGAGACAAAACAAACCTAGAGATTTTGATCGAAGCTAATAACTAGCAAGAAACAAAGGTTCTTAACCCAAAATAGAGAAGTTCTTTCAATCTTTGGGTTTTTACAAAAACCCCAAAGGAGTAGAAGAAATTAGATACTTGAAGAAGAAAACATTTGATAAACTGACCAAAAATCCCTCTCATAATGGCCTTTCTAGACCATGTAATTCCCATGTAGAGTCAATTTTTTTGTCCCCACATATGAAGCCACCTCAATGAGCTCATTAGTAGCCATATAATCAAATAATGTTACATAATTATTCAAAGTAATAGCAATAGTAGAGCCTCCAACAATTATATTCAAGACCTCTTTATTCTTTTTTTTAATGAGCAAAGCATATTACATTGTAAAAAAAATGGTAGTTCAAAATGAACTGTAAAAAGGGAATAAAATAATGAGATACACATGTCCATTACACAACTTCAGTTTAACGAATAAGGGAACCAGGTTCCAATAGTAACAAAACAAAATACAATAGCCGAACCATGCAAGGGATCCAAGTTTTGACAGGAAATAATAATATAGATCAGCTAAACTAGTAAGGAACCAACTAAAAAACATATTCTCTAAATATATCCTAAACTTTAAGTTTAAAGATAAGTTGAAGTTGTCTAGAGCACCTCACATCACCTTCATTCAACTTTGGGAAATGCTACTTGATCTCATCTAGGTGTTTTTTTGTAGGTGGTCTCCTTTTTGAATTGTGAATACAAAAATTTAAGTTGTAACTGATGACATGTAACTAATTGAATGTTTGAAGATATTGAGTTGATGATCATGCATGACATTAAATCAGTTAATGTATTTTATTGTCATTGATGTTAACTTGACCTAATCTATATGGTCATTGTAATACTGCCAAAGACTTGAAAGAACCGATGAATCAAAGGCTATGCTATCAGTAATGCATATAAGTCAAGTATTCACTAAAGTGAGTACATACACCGACATAGTGCACCTGATGGTCAGAGTAAAAGAACAAAGTCATAGTGTTTCCCGACGAGGAAATGCCCAGCATTACCAACGAGTAGAGTTACAGTGTTTCTTGATGAGAAAAACACAGAGTAACCCGACGGAGAGAATTTTAGCGTTGCCCGATGAAAAAGACAAGGACAAAGATTGCGATGACAACTAAAGTCACACTAACGGAACATTCATTTATCACCGATGACTAACTGAAGTGTTGACCGACATAATAGAGGGTTCAGAAAATGACAAAATGCTTAGTTGTCAAGAAGCTAAATATAGAGTTAACAGATACTTATCATTTTTTTAATCATCCAAATTAAGCTAGAGTTAAGTAATTGATTTAAAGCTGCTTTGTCCAGTTAGCAAGAAGATCTCTACAAGATTCAACTTGAGATTTGCTTCAAATGTATTGGCAAATATTGTTGAACATGCCAAGATCAAGAAAGCCAAGAAAAGAGGAAATCATGTCTATAAGAGACATACTCAATTCATTGCAAATTGTGTGTGTGGGGTGAACAAGAGAAGAGGAGAGATGCTAAAGAAAATCTGAAGGAGAAGAAAGTCTTCATTCAGTCCTGATCAACAAGCTAAATGATGAGCTATATTCTATAGACACTGACGAACAGTGAGACAAGCATCACATAGCAGAACAAGTGTGGAGCAAAGGTATATATTTGATTATATTGATCAGTGAAGTAATGGACCTACAATAGATCTAAAAATCTGTAATTGAGTTGTATGTATGAACAGATCATTAGTGTTTCACTTTAACCATTGAAGCACATAAGTCTCTTAACCGAGTAGGATTAAAAGTCCTTTTTCAATTGAGATACATCCCAAGGAGTATCAAAAAGTTTTATCACAAAATTAGCATTGGATATGCCCGATACCTATTGACAGGCCAGGTGAGAATTTGATCAAGGATGGTAGCATTAGATGCCAGATACTAGTTGACAAACTATTTCTAAATCCTCTAACAAGGTCACACCTAATAGTATGTTTGTAACCCTTAACAAGGTTGGATCTTAATAGGGCTCACTTCAGAAGAGTGAAAATTTGGGGTACCGGTCCAAGTGGTTTTTTCCCTTAACAGGGTTTCCACATTAAAAATCCATGTGTTATGTGTGTATGATTCATTTCTTTACTATTTTGTATCTTACATAGTTGATTCTGGATTGATCGGTATACTCTGCATATTTATTATGTTTCGGTAAATAGATGACTGCTTATCGGTAAACATACAAAAGAAGGTTTAACAAAGAGATCTGACAAGTAGTAAATTGATATAAGTAATTCATGGCATCCATCTTGTAGGACAGAAGATAACTTGAGACATAATCTGTGGTCATAATTTTGAAGGGTTGATTTAAGGATTAATTTTTGAGGCCACTGATTCACCCCTGCATCTTAGTTATTACTAAAAATTGGTATCAGAGCTTGTGTGCTTAGAAAGAAAGGTTTCAAGACCTAAGCTAAAGATCACAAGATGAATAGACAAGATGTGCCCAAGTTGAAAAAAGATAATTTTGCTTCATGGCAAAGCAGAATAAGACTCCACTTATCAGGTATTGGTAATGATGTTACTCAATACTTAGATACTGAATATGTGTTGCCCACAAGAGCAACAACAGTTGAACAAATGAGAGAGAAGCATGAACACAATGGAATGATGATAGAATTTGCTTCCTCACTCTCTGGTGCTGAATTTGAAGATGTAAAAACCTGCAAAACTACAAAGCAGATGTGGGACAAATTGAAGTTTGTACATGGTGGTGACAAAAATGTTTTAAGAGCCAAGGCAAAAATCTGTAGAGGAAAGTTTGATGATCTCAAAATGAAAGAATGTGAAAACATCACTTAGTACAACACAAGAATCAAAGAGGTAGTCAATGCTATCTGAGGAGTTGGAGGTGTACTAGAAGAAGATATAGTGGTAATTAAAATTCTAAGAACCTTACTGTCTACTTATGCTATTAGAGTTTTTTCCATTCAAGAAATGAGAGCAGTAGAAAAAAGAAATGTTACTCTAGATAGTTTGATTGGAAGACTGATTTCATTTGAGATGAGTAACTTTGATAATAGTGTCTTACCAAATATAGAGTCTGCATTCAAAAATTCTATGAGAATAAGTTAATCAAGTCATAAAAACACTATGAGAAAAGATAGTGATAGTGAAAGTGAAGAAGACAATCTTGATGAAATTGAAGCACTTATGGCTAGAAGAATGCAAAGAGGCAAAGGTAAATACAAAGGTAAATTACCACTTGTTTGTTTTAATTGCAAAGAGATTGGACACTTTGCTTTAAGATGTACTAACAAAAGAAAAGATGACAGAAGTAATGACATATCATTTGAAAAGAAGTCTGACAGAGGTGATTACAGAAGCTACCGATAATCAGAAAGAAGAGATACCCAAGACTATAAGGACAAAGGAAAGAAGGCCAGTTACCTAGAAAAATGCAAAGATGATGATACTGACACCGAATCTAATGAATACATCAAGATGGTGTTTGTGGCTATAAAGGATGATTCAGGTGATGATGAAGAAATGTATGTAGAAATAACTCTCATATCTAAGGTTATCAAAAATGATGTTTGGATCATAGATAGTGGCTACACACACCATATGACCGGTGATAAGAAAAATTTTGAGACTTTTGAATACTGTAAAGGTGGCTCAGTAAGAATGGGTAATGACACACCTTATCCAGTTGAAGGTAGAGGAACAATAATGTTGAATAACCAAATAAAATGTGAAAATGCTTATTGGGTAAATGGATTGAATTATAATCTATTGAGTGTTTCTCAATTGAATAATTCAGGTCACATAGTAGCATTTGAAAATAAGAAGGCAAGGATCTTCAATAAATCAGTAAATCTAATTGGTACCGGTGAGCAGACAAAAGGTAACTTATTCTATCTGAATGATACTAACTTGACTTGTTTGATTGCTATAAATGAAGACATATGGTTATGGCACAAAAGATTATGTCATGTGAAATTTGACAACATGATAAAGATTAGCAAAAAGAGAAATGTCAGAGGCTTACCGATGATGACCAAGCCCGACAACATCATGTGTAAGAATTGTCAAAAAGGTAAAATGACAAAGTCTAGTTTTAAAAGAAAAACCCATACATCTGATGCAATTCTAAAATTAGTCCATACTAACTTATGTGGACCTATGAGGACAAAGAGATATTATGGAGATAGGTATTTTATTCTCTTTGTTGATGATTACTCTAGAATGATGACAGTCATGTTTATAAAAGATAAATCAAAGGCATTTAAGATGTTTAAATGGTACAAAGCAATGGTTGAGAAGCAAAGTGGTAATGATTTAAAATGCTTAAGGTTAGATAGAGGAGGGGAATTTATTTTAGATGAATTCACTAAATTTTGTAATGAGCATGGAATCAAAAGACAGGTCTCTACACCGAGAACACCACAGCAGAATGGAATTACTGAAAGAAGGAAAAGATCCATAGTTGATTGTCTAAGGACACTGATGATAGAGAAAAGCATCACCCAAATCTTCTAGAGGCAAGCTGTCAGTACTGTTGTTTACACTTTAAACAAAGGAAAATTAAAGAAAGACACCAAAAAGACACCTTATGAGCTATGGTATGGATACACACCCAATGTAAGTTATTTCAAAAATTTTGGCAGTCAATGTTATATCTTAAGAGATGATAGAAATGGAGAAATTGAATCCAAGAGTGATGAAGGAATTTTTCTAGGGTATTCTACCAAGAGCAAGGCTTATAAATGTCTAAACAAAGCCTCTAACAAAATTGTTGAAAGTGCAAATGTAAAGATAGATGAATTTGCAGAGAAGA
>JAGRRI010044978.1:0-17187 GCA_018584345.1 Thuja plicata
GTTACCTCCTAGACTTCCTAGAAACAATCACATGAGGTATGTAGGTTCGTGCATGTATTCTATGCTAAGAGCACATAATTCTCTCACATGGTCATGTGGGTTAGTTTCTCCCATGTACTTGTCATACTTTGGTCTTGCCACATTGGGAGGGAATGTGACCATAGTGATTCTCTTGTCAATAGGAAATGGACAAATGGTGTCCAAAGAGTATTTCATTTTAGGTTTCTCCTTCTCCTGTTTGAGATTTGTGAGCTTTGTTTGCATCAAATTGAGTTGTGTGGTAAGAATGGATATCGGATTTGGTACCTCCTTTTCTTTGAGTTGTTCCACATCATAATCTTTAGGCAATTTGATACCCGTGGATGCTAAATGGAGGAAGTAATTTTCTTTATCCTCATCAATCATTCTTTCCATTATCTGGTGGAACCTCTTGCTTTGTTTGAGTTTTTCATATTCATCTTTAGTGATTTTTTCCTCACTACCAGACTCAAACAAAGGAAGTTTGAACTTGGGTTCTTCTTCTTCATCAATATCTTTGGGCTTTTGGTGTTTTCCATTGTCATAGTCCTCAAAAGCCCCACTCCATTTGCGAGTTTCGCTATTCATTACTAGAGAGTCTAGATCGAGAAGGGAACTAAAAGAAGTTTCTCCTTGAAAGTGTGATGTTTTAGGAGGAACTTTTGAGCTCTTAGATGTGTACTTGTTGCATCTTGTGTTAACCATGAAGTTGTTCCTCAACCTTTTGTTGACATTTTCCAATAGTGCAAGTAAGAGTTTTAAATTGTTCAAGTGGGCGTGTCTAGGTAAAAGTAACTATTTGTTGGTGGATATAAATGTTTCTAGTGTCAGAGGGTTAGAATGCCCTGATAGTGAGTTGGGAACCAAGTTGTTGGTAGAAAGTGGGTAGACCACATGTATTGAACTGATTGTGAAAGACTGACTAATCATGCAAGGTAGACGTTTCGAAAGAGTTTTGAAATTTCAACAGGGAGACCAGAAGAGACAACAGGAACCAGCTAAAGAGATAAAAGGGTATCCTAATCAATTGAGAATTTCTAGGAAAAATGTCTACAAGTACCCTCTGTCCTAAATGCAATCCCCCAAATGCGAGCCTCTAATGACACTAAATGTGATCCTAGAATCTATATGTGACTATGTACTGACCAAATGTGAGCCAGTATATAGGATGCGATCCTAAACACCAAATGGGACTTGGGAAATCTGGGATGCAATCTTATGATGTCTTTGTTAATTTTGGTCAGTTCTGAAAAGTTTGTTTTCAAAGTACATGGAGTTTCTTGTTTCTAGATTGCTTTAGAAGGTGTCATAATGAGTGAAAAACACTTGTATTCTAGGGTTTGAAACTTATTGATTATTTGGAGGAGATTATCTTTTTAATGATCTTTTAAACACATCAAACAATTTTTCATTGTTAGGAGGGTGCAACAAACACTCATCTTTTCCTATTCTCTAGGTGGAGGATGAAAATCTTTGCTCATTGACTCAGGTACATTGACTCAGGTACACACTCAAATGCTAATCAAAATATAGCCATCACCAAGCACGCAATGGCTCCAGTAATGATGTTGTATTAGCCAAATCCAAACACAAGTGAGGGTACAATATGACAAGTGTCTTAGGGCAATTACTTATTTCCTTGCACAAAGATTATCACCCTTTCAGGGATGAATTAGGAATTCTTTCAGTTGAAGTTATTGTATATTATTGGGAAATCTATTCAAAACCATCCCCATAGAATTACACAAGACAAAATCCAGGTATATAGCCCTATGAGTACCCCAAATATATGTAGTCTTGCAAGAAAGATTCAAGTGGATCCACTCTACATATACCCAGATATGTTCAAGGAATGATGTTGAAATTCCATGAACAAAATCGGCTCTGTCTTCCAAGGCTTTAGCCTATGAGGAAGCAACTATTTATAGTGAGTTGGAAGGGTTAGCGTAAAACCTATCCTCACTTGGGTCATTCCTATGAGATTTTTTCCTCAATCAGCATGCCCTCTACTATTTAAATATATGTAACCAGGATTGGTGAGCTTTGGATGTTTGGATTTATGATTCTTCTGAGGAAGAAGAGCATACTCTCCTAATCTAAACTATTTTCTCCTAAAACATGTAAAGAAAGGTTCATTCCTTCAAGCTATGTTGAGCTTGATTTAGTTTGTTCCTATTTAAGAAAAATAGGATTTCTTGAAAAGGGAAGTTGCCTTGTTCAATTAGCCAAAAAATTTAGTGAGTTGCTTGTCCAATTACTGATCCAAACTGAATTTAAATGATTGAACTTATTCTTTGATCCCACATATTTAGTGCTTTGATTATCCAATTTCTGAATCCAAAAAGAAATTATACAATGTAGTTGTTCATTAAACCGCAATATTTAGTGACTTGTGTTTTTCATTTACAAGCCCAAATTGAATTAAATGATGTGTTTGTTTGTTCAATTAACTCCAAATTCTATTCAACCCATAAAATAATGTGTGAGTTTCTAATTTTCCTTAAAAGGAAAAGAGCAAAATCCTCTAGTCAGTTTAGTGATAGATTGCAATATGTATCTTAATTTGTAAAGAAAGTAAAATAGAAGTCAAGATGGGGGTTGGGTAACCTGAAAAACCAAGTTAGTATCTATTTATGTTAACTCCCACAAAAACCTTCAAGAATAACCTACAAACACTTGTTAGGCTACAAGATGTGAAAAACACAAGTTGTCAAAATGTTAGAGTTAGGCAAATGAAATGCACAAACTTTCTAACCAGATGCGAGCCTAAAATTTTACTAAATGCAATGCAGTATTCTGTATGCAATCTTCCTTACTAGATGTGATCCCATGCTTACCAGATGTGAGCCTATACAGAAAATGATCTGGGCAATCCCAGATGCGAGCCTTTTTTTCTGCGGTGTGATGGTGCATCCCGGATGTGATCCAGAATGGTAAAAAATGATTCTGTAGAAGAATTCTGGGCATGCAAATTAGTAAAAAAGTTTTAGAAAATGAGGCCAAGTTAGAAATTGAGCCCCACGGTGGGTGCCAGAAATGTGTGTATATTTGTGCACCTGTTATCTGCAACACAACACTTCAATAAGTCATTCTATTAGTGAAAAACAAGGGTTAAAGAGCTTATAGACCATAACATCAACTTATTGCTTTCTAACTAGGATGAGAGTAGCATGTAACATAAAAGCCTTCAGATTTATGCTAAATACCAATGACATAAATAACCTATCATGAAATATTTAGTTTAAAACAAGCTTATATTCAATGAGCAGTTCATATTAATCTAAAAATGGACATAATAACAATGTGTGAGCATAAACTATGGAATGAAGTATGAGTCTAAGTCTATTCCACCAGCATAACAATGCATTTACAATATGAAGTGAAGGCTTATTTTCTCTCAAAAATGGCTTCTATTTAGAGAGAGAGAGAGAGAGAGAGAGAGAGAGCTCATTAATGAGTTGAGGGACTCATTAATGGTGGTGTAAGAGCCATTAATGCCTTGGGTATTAATGAGGCATGGAGGAGACTTGGGCTTAAGGAATCTTCATTAATGAAGCATTAATGAAAGCCTTAAAGAAGCATGGGAAGGGTGTAATAGGGTGCCTTGAAAAGGTGGACTTGAGGAAGGAATCTTGAGATTCATTGACTTTCTCAAGTGGGTGGAGTTGTTAATCATTCCTTAATGGAATGTGACAACATTAGGAGGTGGGTTAGGGTAGAATTTAAGATTAGGATTAGATTAGCAAGGGTTAATGGGTTGTAAAGGGTTAGAACCTAGGGTAGAAGTGGTTGAGATAGGTTAGGTTGGGGTTTAAGGGAATATGAATTAAATGAACTAAACTTATTTAATTCATTCAAAAACAAGAATTTAATTATTTAAACAATTTAATTGCTTTTTAATAATTAGGGGACTATAGCCATTTTAATTAAATTAAATAGACTAGGTTAAAGGGTTAATTGCAAGTGGTCAATTGATTTAGGGATTTATTTAATTCTTTTATAAATAAATACTATAGCCATATTTGAATTTGATATGTTTGAATTGATTTGAATTATTTGGCTATAATAGTTAATATAAATTGGTGATAAAAATCACCTAGGACATTAAATTGATTCAAAGAATTATGGAAAGAAGTAATAGAGTCATTTGGACATAATTGGGGGTATGATCAAACTTAGGGAAAATAGGGTCCCTAGTTGGAACAGACCAAATTTAGGTGGTTACAAAACCTCCTCTACTTGAGCTTCCTTCATGCTTCTCTATCAACTTTGAATCACTCTATGTCTTTGACTTTGTACTCCTACCTCCAAAACCTCCTGTATGGCCTCTACCATCTCTACCTCTTCCTCTACATCTATTATTGTTTGATTCTTTCTTCTTCCTTAATTTCTCTTCCACTTTAACAACTAATTGATGACATCTCTGCACTATGGTAGGAGTCAGGAGAATAAGTTAATCTTGTCTATTCAACTTCAAGCCATTCACATATTTGGGTACCTTCACACTCTCATCCTAGACCACTCTATACCTCATGAATATTCTTTGGAACTCTTCTTTATAAGATTTGACATCTAACTCTTTTTTCCTAAGACTTTGTCTTTTCTTATGCAATTGGATTTCGTAGTCATCTAGTACATAGGCTTATCTCACATTTTCCACCATAGCCTTGAATCTAGCTTTTGGTCTCTTCCCTTCTTTATTCCTCTCATCTTGGATGAACTTCCACCAACTGAGGGTAGATCCCCTGAGTCTTTCTTTTTCTACTTTCACCTTTTGGGCTTCACTTATTCCATTACATTCAAAGTGATTCTCAAGCCCCTCAATCCAATCCAACACCACTTCTGCTTCCATTTTCCCACTAAATATGGGTATTCCCTCTAAATATTTCCCACTTAGGTCTTTCAATGCTTTGAGGAATGGTTCCTCATTCAATACAAGGTCTAGTTTAGGGACCTCATCCTCTAGAGCCACTTCTTTAATCTTTCCTTCCATCTTATCCTTTACCTCTTCAGTATTTTCATCTACCTGATCTAGCTTCTACTCCAAATGAGTCAATATTTTTCTGAGAATTTTGTTCTCCTCTTATTTCTCATCCACTTTTTGGCTAACTCTAAATTAGCCACCATTTTTTATTCTCCAACTGACTCCTCTAGTTGTAACATCAACCCACAAGCCTAATCTTATAGGCTCTAATACCAATTTGATAGATACTCTCCTAGATTGCTTACACTTGCTTGATTAGGACCCTCACTGTTACTAATAATTCCAAGATCCTAACCCTAACTCCTAGGATCTTCTAAGACTTCCTAAATCTATCTTAGGAATTCTTCAATTCCCTCTCACAAGGTCACAATATTTAGTGCTTCGTAAGGGTAACTATATTAAATTTTGTGATCAACTTCTCAACTCCCTTTGGAATCCATCCAATCAATATTTCTTTCTTAATTGGTTAGTTAGTGTTTGCATGTGTTCAAATTTATTCTCTAACTCTTTACAATCCCACCTTGATCCCCTTAGCTTGGGGTATTTAGGTCTTGTTCATCAATTTCAAGATTCTTGGTTCAAATGGCCTATTAGGACTATTAGGTCTATTAGGCCCAATCCACTAGTTTTTTCCCATTCTTGGAAAATTTTACCAAACAACCTAATGAAAAAGTATTGTATTCAAACACCCTTTATGGATTTATTCCATTTTTTTGAGGTCTCCCTTCTCTAATTTATCCAGACATGTGATTCTATAATTAAGGGCTTCTAGGGCTAATAGGCTCTCTAAGATCCATTCAAGTGTTTCAAGATTTAGAATGTATTTAAATGGATTGGAAAACAACCAAAAATACTCAAGGGTCTCTTTACAACTCCAATGAAACCTTCCAACCTCATGGATTCATTACCACACTCAAACTCCTGCAATGAAACATCAATTTTCAACTGCAAACACCTAGTTGGGTAACTCTAGACTCGCCTAGGATTGATTGAAAAAAAAGAAAATGAAACATCCTGGCCTCCACCAAGAATATTTACACTTTAAAGAGCCTCTCCTATCCTTTCCCAAATTCCCATGATGATTCAACTATAGGGTTTCATGTGGGAGCGATTTCTTTACAATGCAGTCCTGGACATGCCAGTGACTGGATTCTTTACAAAGTTATTTACAAAACTACCCTAATGCAAAGTAAAAAATGTAAAACCTATGTAAAATGAAATAAAAAAACAATAACTAAAATAATACCACATGAATAGAGTGGATTCAATCCATTAAAAGGTACTTGCAATGAAAAAAGTACAAATTATCAAAAAAAACTAGAGATACAATGCAAAGTAAATTAACTTGTATTTCTTCACAAAAAACTTGTTTAACCTTGATATTTGGGATCCTTAGAGATACTATACCTTCTCCTCATAGGTTCACATGGTTCTAATACCAATCATTCCATAAAACTCAATCTTTGTCTTGATTTGGACAATGTCATCATGCAACTTTGCAAAGTTGCAGATGTTGTCATGACAACATTTTGAAATTTTTTGCAATAACAATGCTAACCTATTCCAATGACCTTGAATATTCATAAAATTATTTATTAACATCAGATAAGACATTTTAGGCTCAAATAAACTATCTAATAACCCTTTTAGGTCTTTTTTCCCAATACCAATGTCAAGCCTCAAAAGAGACCTAAAGCCAAAAGAACTAACCAAAGAAAAAACATTATAGATTAGATTAAGTCTAACCTAGACCCTCTAAACACACACACACAAGGACCTCCTAGGTCCTAAAATAACACCTCTAACTTGGATAGGGTCAGTAAAAGGCAAACTGGGGTAGGACTAAGAGCTTAAGTACTAGGTGCTCCTGCACCAGATACCTTCATCACTTCTAGCATCAAACTTCCATATCACATCATCTCTTTTGATATATAATTTACTTCCAAATATTCTTAAATATTTTATAGTAGGAGTGTAATTAAATCATTAATTCAGAAGGAGTCTTACTTGTACCTTCTTTGATCTGAATTTTGTTCAAGGTGTACACAGCAGTACCAACAACTTCTCTGGAATGAACATGTGATACATTTTCTTTCATCAACATGGTTCTATCAAAATATAATATTGTTATGTTTCTTTTCTATTAAATCTCATTCTTTTGTGATGTCTTAGGAGAATATTTCCATTTGTATATTCCATTCTCTTTGCAGTAGGTATTAAAAAAATATGAACTAAACTCACCACCTCTATCTGATCTCAAACATTTTATCTTCAAGCCTGATTCATTATCAAATTTTTCTTTGAATATCTTGAATTTGTCAAATTACTTAGCTATCTCTCTTAGATATGTAACCCACATCATCCTCTAAAATTCATCAACAAAAATTATAAAATACCTTTCACCGTAGTAAGATCTTGTTCTTGTAGGACCACACAGATCTATATGTACCAGATCCAACTTTCCTTTTGTTGAGTAAGATTTTCTTTTAAAATTACTTCTAGTCTGCTTCCCCATAACACACTCTCTACACATAGTATTAGATGGTTTCCAATATTTGGTAGATCTCTAACTACATTATTCATACTTTCCTTCACAATATTATCAAAGCTAATGTGACAAAATATTGTATTCCATAACCAACTGTCATAAACCTTTGCAACAAAACAAGAAACCTTACATGTCTTTAATTCAAATACATTTCCTCTAGATTTAGTACCAAATGTGATCAAGTCTCCTAAATTAATTTTGATATAACATTTCCCATCAATGGTTTTAAATTGATAACCCTTATCCACTAGTTTTTCAACACTCAACAAATTATGCTTAACTCTATCAACAAGCAACATATTGCCAATATTAGTTTTTCCATCGATAGAAATAGATCCAAATCTAATGATAAGCTTAGGAGTATTGTCACCAAATATTACAACACCACCATCATACTTTTTCAAATTAAAAAACTTATTTTTATCTCTAGTCATATGATGTGAACAACCACTATTTATAATCCATTCATATTTCTTTTCAACCAGAGATACTAAGGCTCTTTCTTCATGTATAGGTTCATCATACTTAATAGAAATAAATCTAATCTCATCATAGTCAATAGCTTCATCATCAGAAATACCTTCACTAGCATAATAAAATTACTTATCCTTTGAATATTTAGGTTTATAAAACTTAGTTCTATGCTTTGGAACCCTTGTAGGACATTGAGATGCACAATTACCTATCTTATTGCATGAAAAAAATTTCAAAGCTAACTTTCCTTCAAATTTACCCTTACCTCTCTCTTCTCTTCTAGTGATCAGGGCCATAATTTTATCTAGCTTTATTTCTTCTTCTTGTATCTGTTCGCATTCATCAACATATTCTCCAAGTTCTTCTCTTAAGTAACTACTAATCATGCTCAAAATTCTTGATAAGGTCTTTTTGTTTCCATGCACAGTCATCTTGAATACTGACTCAACTTTAGGTAGATAATATTTGAGTTCTACGGCCTCAAAGGTAGCTAGTTTCCCAATCAAAATCTCTCTATTGAAGTTCACTCTCAAAGGTATAATATCTTCTATAACTTGTACTTTATTTTTGTATACAAGTGTCAGGGATCTGAGAATCTTTGCAATCACTTCTTCCTCACTGTAAGTACCATTAGAGTTCCTCATACCTGTAAAAACTTTAGTAACTCTCTATGCATATTCTCTAATGTTCTCATCATCTTTCATTTTCAATGTTTCCATATTTGTCTTCCAGTTCTATAAATTTTCCTTCTTTGTAAACTTATCTCCTTCATATAGTGCTTCTAATCTTGTCTAAATTTCATGTGTAGAATCTAAATATTTTACCTCTGTGAATTCACCTTCAAAAAGTGTGCTAATCAATGCTTCTCTTGTGACCATTTTACATGAGAATAACTTATTTTCATCTTTAGTAGCTTTATCTAGTTCATCCTAAGCTTTCATTTGTTCCTTCTTCTTAGTAATAATCTAGTAGTTTATTCCCAAACATAGTAAATGTGTTCTCATCTTGTACTTCCAACTGTCAAGTTTTCAGGATTAGATTTTAGATTATCCTTCCTATAGTAAGCCATCTTAAGGATCACCTCAACCTATTAGGATTTATCTCTAAGGACTAGTAGCTCTAATACCAATTGTTAGAAATAAAATTCCACCGACACGACTAAGAGGGTGGGGGGGTGAATCAGTTGTGAGACAAATTATTAAACATTAAACTTTATAAACCAAAAATTTAATCCAAATGATAATATAGTAAATGCCAACACAATAACACAATCCTTCATTTTTGAGGAAATCATATTAAAGGTAAAACCCCAATGGGAATTAGCATTTAAAAATAATGTACTAAGAGTATAGTATCCTTGTTAAAATATTTGGCCCTGTTAGGAGCTTATTATTGCATTACAGTACATAGTCCATGTTAAAGGACATACCCTGTTAGTATTCAAGAGAAACAATGGGCTCATTTCCTAGGTACACTACCTAAAGAAGGTTATATCCACCCTCAAAGACTTACATGATGAACCATAACTAATTAAATGTTTGAAGATGTTAAGTTTGTGATCACCGAAATGCAGAAATATAATGCAAGACATTGAATAAGTTAATGGATTATATTGTCATTGATGTCAACTTGATATAATCTGATTGGTTATATACAAAGTGTCAAATATTTTAGAGAACCAGAGTGATAAATATTATTCTTTCAATAATACACAAAATATCAGCATTCACTAAGTGACTACAAACATCGTCGGGCAGTGCACCTTGATGGACAGAGAAAACTAAAAGCATAGTCACACTATTGCCTGAGAAAGAAACCTGACAAGAATTACCATTGAGAAGAATCATAAGCATTATTGATGGTCTAAATTATAGTGTTACCCAATTGATAGACAACCCCAACGTAGATACCTAAGGAGAACTAAAGTGTTGACCGAAGCTAACAAGGAGCCAAACACCAAAAGGAACTAAAGTTCAGAACTGACAAAATACTTATCTGGAAAGAGAAAAAGGAGTTAAATGGTTGTTAACACTGTTCTCATTGACAAGTTAAATCCATAGATAAGTAAAAGATTTAAATCTATTTTATTACATTTGTTAAAGAGATATCTACAAGATAAAACAAGATTAAAGCTTTAAAGAAAGATTGGCAAGAATTGTGGAACACACCAAGATCAAAAAAGTCAAGAACTGAGAAACGGTGATATCATGTCTATAAAGAGACAATATAATTTATTATGAAATAGGGGAGTGAATAGAGAAAGAGGTTTCTAGAGAGAAAATGATGAAGAACAACTTCATACATGGATGATCAATCAAGATGAAGAATAGAGATATATTTTTGCAGACACCGAGAAACAGAGGACAACATCAGAGAGCAGAAAGAAGTGGATCAAAGGTATTGAAAATATACATTGATCAGAAAGGTAAAATGAGCTTACAGTAGATCTAAACATTTGCAAGTCTAAGTTGTATGTGTGATTAGAGCATTTATTGTTTCAATTTAACCATTGGATCATAAAGCCTCTTAACCGAGTAGGATTTAAAGATCCTTTCTATATTGAGATACATCCCAAGGAGTATCAAAAGGTTTGATCATGAATATAGAATGAGATGCTAGATACCATTTGACATACTACACTAGGTTTGGTCATAAAAGGTAGCATAGAGATGCTAGATATCAAGTGACAAAATATTCTATTCAAATCCTCTAACAAGGTCACACCTAATAGTGTGTTTGTAACCTTTAATTGGATTGGCTCTTCAACAAGCTCACTTTAGAAGACTGAAAATTTTTGGGTTACCGGTCGTAAGTGGTTTTTCCCTTAATAAGGTTTCCATGTTAAAAATCCATGTATCAATGTCTTTATCAGTCGTTACTTTAGTGTTTTGCATTACACATAACTAATCTAGGATTGATCGGTATACACTAATAAATTTAATGTTTTTTAGTAAATGAAAGACTGTTAATCAATAAATAGTAAGAACAAGGTTTAATAGTGAACTCTAGTCAGTAGTTATTTGATAATTTTATTTGAAGGAATTCATCTTGTGGGACTGAAGATAACTAGAGGATCAATATTGTGGTACTAAATTTTAAGTTGATTTATTGGAATATTTTAACAATTCACCCTCCTCTCAATTATTCTAAAAATTGGCATCAGAGCTTGTGTGCTTAGAAAGGGAGTTTAACAGCTCAAGCAAAAGATCACAAGATGAATAGACGAGATGTGCCAAAGTTGAACAAAGACAACTTTACATCATGGAAAAGAAGAATAAGACTCCACCTATCAGGTATTGGAAATGATATTGTTTAATACTTAGATACTAAATATGTGTTTCCTACATGAACTCACAATCTTGAGAAATTGAGAGAAAAGCATGAACATAATTGCATGATGATAGAGCTTGCTTCCTCACTCTTTGATGTTGATTTGGAAGATGTCAAAATCTGCACCTCTACAAAGAAAATGTGGGATAAATTGAACCGGGTACATGGAGGAGATGCTAATGTACTAAGAGATAAGGTAGAAATCCTAAGAGGGAGGTTTGATGACCTAAGGATGAAAGAAGGAGAACATATCAGTCAGTATAGCTATAGAATAAAAGAGGTAGTAAATGCTATCCAAGGAGTTGGAGGTGTACTTGAAGAAGAGATAGTGGTAAGTAAAATCCTAAGAACCTTATTGTCTATATATCATATTAAGGTATCTTCTATACAAGAAATGAGAGCATTTGAAAACCATATTGTTACTCAAGATAGTCTCATTGGTAGACTGATTTCATTTGAGATCATAAACTTTGATAATAGTTTCTTACCATCTATAGAGTCTCCATTCAAATCTTCTTTGAAAATAAGTTAATCAAGTCATAAACACACTATGAGGAATGATAGTGAAAGTGATAGTGATGATCAAGATCTTAATGATATTGAAGCACTAATGGCCAGAAGATTGTAGAGAGGCAAAGGAAAATACAAAGGTAAACTACCACTTTTATGTTTTAATTGTAAAGTGGTTGGACACTTTTCTACAAGATGTCCTAAAAGAAGAAAAGGTGACAAAAGTAATGACAGAAAATATGAATAGAAGTTTGACCGAGGTGATAATAGATATTAACAAAGAAACCAACAATATAATAGAAGAGATACCTGAGACAAAAAGGACAAAGGAAAGAAAACTTGTTACCTAGATGAGAACAAAGTTGATGACACTGACACTGAAACTAATGAAGACATTGAGATGGTATTTGTAGCCATGAAGGATGACTTGGACAAAGAAGAAGAAAGGTATGTAGAGACTTTAGTCATATCTTAAGTTAGTAAGAATGATGTTTGGATCATAGATAGTGGTTTCACTCACCACATGACCGGTGATAAACAAAAGTTTGAAACTTTTGAGTACTAAAATGGTGGTTTAGTAAGAATGGGCAATGACACACCTTGTCTAGTTGAAGGTAAACAATCCATAATGTTGAATAACATAATAAAATATGAAAATTATTACTAGGTAAAAGGACTTAATTATAATCTATTGAGTGTATCACATATGAATAACACAGGTCACTGAGTAGCATTTCAGAATAAGAAGGCAAAGATCTTCAATGAATCAGGAAGGTTGATCAGAACTGGTTAACAAAAAAAAAGTAACCTTTTATATCTTGATAATATAAACACCCCTTGTTTAATGGCTAGAAATGATGACATATGGTTATGGCATAAAAGATTATGTCATGTGAATTTTGACAACATGATAAAGATAAGCAATAAAAAAAATTAAGAGGCTTACCAAGCATGTCTAAGCCTGAGTATATCATGTGTAAGAATTGTCAAAAGGGTAAGATGAAAAAGTCTAGTTTGAAGACTAAAGCCCATACATATAATGTCATTCTAGGATTAGTCCATACTAAACTATTTGGACCCATGAGGATAAAGAGTTACTATGGCAACATGTATTTCATTCTCTTTGTACATGATTATTCTAGAATGATAACAGTTATGTTCTTAAAAGATAAATCGAAAACATTCAAGATGTTTAAATGGTATAAGGCTATGGTAGAAAAATAAAGTGGTAAGGAATTGAAATGCTTAACGTTAGATAGAGGAGGGGAATTTATTTCAAATGAGTTTACTAACTATTGCAAAGAGCATGAAATTAAAAGACAGTTATCTACACCAAGAACAGCAAAAAAAATGGGATTGTTGAGAGAATAAATAGATCCATCATTGACTATGCAAGAATAGTGATGATAGAGAAAAGAATCACTCAAAATTTATGGAGGGAAGGTTTCAATACTATTATCTACACATTGAATAGAGTATAATTGAAGGACACAAAGAAGGCACCCTATGAGCTTTGGTATGGTTACACACCTAATGTAAGTTACTTTAGAGTTTTTGGTAGTCAATGTTGTATTTTGAAAGATGGTAGAAATGGAAGGCTTGACTCCAAAAGTGAAGAAAGTATATTTCTAGGATATTCCACCAAAAGTAAGGCTTATAAGTGTCTTATCAAGTCCTCTAACAAGATCATTGAAAGTGCAAATGAAAGAATATATGAATTTATAGAAAACAATGATAAGGAAAGCAAAAAGAGCCAGAGGAATACAATAGGTTTGTTTATGAAAAAAAACATGACACTCTTCCCAAACCATAGTGTATCACTCTCAAGAAACAGAACATTGCACCTGAGCATCAAGCTGCAATTACCAGAAATTAGGAAAATCCTCAAGATGATGTTCCGAGCGATGGAGATCATAATGAAGGAAAAGATGATGATTAGAATGATGGACAAAGAGTTGAACCAAAAATTTCCAAGTATGTCAAAAGACATCATATATAGAATTAGATCATAGGAGACAAGAAGGATGGAATGAGAACAAGAAGTAAGTCACTGAACACTAGATGTTTAATTTGTGATTTTGAGCCTAAATCTGTTAACAGTGAGATTGAAAATGATGAATAAGGAAATAGAACAGATTGAGAAGAAAAAGACATGGACACTACTCTTGAGACAAGATGACAAGAATGTCATCAGTACCAGATGGATATTCAAAAACAAGTTGAATGAGAATGGATAAGTTAGAAACAAAGAAAGATTAGTATGCAAGGGGTATGCACAAGAAGAAGGTATGGATTATGGAGAAACCTTTGCACCCATTGCTAGACTAGGAGAAGTTAGAATATTACTTTCTTATGTTGCATTCAAAGGATTCAAGGCATACCAGATGGATGTCAAATCTATATTCCTAAATGGAATACTGGAAGAAGAGGTATACATTGAACAACCAGAAGGGTTTGTTGATCAAGACAAGAGAAACATGGCATGTAGACTACATAATGCCTTGTATAGATTGAAACAAGAACCTAGAGCCTGGTATTAAAAACTTCACTCCTATCTCATTAGCATTAAATTTATAAGAACAAGTGAAAATAGAAATCTCTACTTAAAAGAAGATACCAATGGTAATATTCTGATTGCTAAAATATTTGTTGATGATATCATATTTGGGGGAAATGAAATGTTATGTAAATCCTTTGGTAATGAAATGAGCAAAGATTTTTAAATTTCTATCTTTGGGGACATCAAATTCTTTCTTGGTCTATAGATTCTTCAACAAGATGCAGGCATATATATCACACAGTTCAAATACATCAAGGAAGTGCTGAAGATATTCAAAATGGAAGATTCCAAGCCAGTAGGAACACCTATGGCAATCATATGTAAGATGAAAAAAGAAGAAAAATCAAATGAGGTAAATCATACCTTGCATAGATCAATGATTGGAAAAATAATGTATGTTGTTCATACCAGACCACATATAGTACATGTAGTTAGAATAGTTTCTAGATTCACTGCTAATCCCAAAGAATCACACATGACTACAGTCAAGAGAATTATGAGATATCTAAAGAACACCAAGGACTATGGCGTATTGTATAATAGAGAAGAAAAATTTGAGCTTCAAGTCTATACAAATGTTGATTAGGCTAGAAACATATATGACCAAAAGAGAACAACTAGAGAATAATTCTTCATGGGGAAAGACTTGTCACATGGATTAGCAAGAAGCAAGGATGCATCTCATAGCCTACTGCAGAAGCAGAATATGTGGTTGCTACTGCAAACTTCTCAAATATTGCAAGGATCAAATAATTACTGGAAGATATGAATATGAAGATTCTTGAACCAGTGATTATCTATTGTGATAATACCAGTGCAATTAACATTTCTAAGAATTCAGTCATTCATGCTAAGACTAATCATATTGCTATCAAGTATCATTACTTAATAGAAAAAGTGAAAACAAAAGAAGTGATACTAGAATATGTTCAATTTAAGGAAAATTAGTTCATATATTTACAAAGCCATTACCAAAAGATACATTTGAGTACCTAAGAAAGAGACTAGGGGTCCAACCCTTGTCTATCAGTCAGTAAGATGACTAGGATATTGCATCAGCCTATACCCAAATTAGAGGATCATTCATGTTGATGCAAGCAAAGAAATGGAATACAATGATACATCTATATGTAGAAAGGTACATACCTACCTTGAACACATGAGTCACTGTATTGATGATGGATAGGGAAATTCAAGGAGTATATTACAAAAAGGGATGGAAGATTATATGGGAGAATTTTTTGGCACTATTGTCAAAGGGAGATATTATCTCATTATCAGGGAGAGATTATATCATTATCCATGGAGAGAAGTTCCTAAGAAAATGGAGATATTGATTACATATGAAATATCCATCAAATGGTGAGAAGTGACATGAGGGAGAGAACACATACTAAGGGAGAGATTTTTTTCAAAGGAAAAAGAGACTATCAAGGAGAGAAATAGTCAAGGGACAACATAGAACAGAGACAAAATCTACTATATCTATCTAGTGAAGGAATTGAAGATTGAAGAACAACACTCTACAAGAAATAAATCTAAGCTATATGAGATTGCTGAGAGCCGACATTTGAAATGGTTATAGAAAAAAAGATAAGGGAGAGATGGATGAAATACACTTGATATATTTCATATTGTATTAGAAATAATATAGTGTGTTTCCATCAATGCCAAAGGAAGAGATTGATGAACCATAACTAATTGAATGTTTGAAGATGTTAAGTTGGTGATCACTAAAATGAAGAAAGATAATGGAAGACATTAAATTAGTTAATGCATTGTATTTTCATTTTTGTCAAGTTGATATAATCTAATTGGTTATATAAAAAGTGTCAACAACTTTAGAGAAAAAGAGAGATAAAGATTATGCTTTCAATAATACACAAAATATCAAGATTCACTAAGTGACTATAAACACTGACGGGTAGTGCACCCTGACAAACACAGAAAATAGAAAGTATATTCACAGTGTTTCTTGAGAAAGAAACCTAAAAAGCATTACCAATGAGAAGAATCAAAATAATTACCGATGGTCTAAATTCCAGTGCTACCCAATGGACATACAACCCCAATAGAGATACCTGAGGAGAATTCAAGTGTTGACCGAAGCTTACAAGGAGTTAAACACTGAAAGGAACTGAAGTTCAGAAATGACAAAAGACATAGCAGGTAAGAGAAAAATAAGGAGTTAACTATTTTTTAACATTATTCTCACCAACAAGTTAAAGCCAGAGATAAGTAAAATATTTAAAGTTGTTTTATTATAGTTGTCAAAGAGATATCTACAGGATAAAATAGGAGTAAAGCTTTAGAGAAAGATTGGCGAGAATTGTGGATCACGTCAAGATCAAGAAAGTTAAGAATTGAGAAATGGTGATATCATGTCTATAAAGAGATAATCTAATTCATTATGAATTAGGGGAGTGAATAGAGAAAGAGGATGCTGGAGAGAAACTGATGAAGAACAACTTCATACAATCTTGATCAATCAAGCTGAATAATAGATCTATATTTCTGTGGACACCGAGAAATAGAGCACAAAATCACCGAGTAGAAAGAAGTGGAGAAAAGGTATTGAAAAGATACATTGATCAGAAAGGTAAAATGAGCTTACAATAGATCTGAAAATTTGCAAGTCTAGGATTGACCAGTTTACACTAAGCAATTTAAGAATAGTTTTTCAGTAAATGAAAGACTAATAATTGGTAAATAGTAAGAATAAGGTTTAATAGTGAACTCCAAAAATTAGTTATTTGATAAGTT
>JAGRRI010045006.1:0-15507 GCA_018584345.1 Thuja plicata
AATAACACTTACCAAATTGTTATAGTCAATATTCTAGCCCTCATAATTGTCTATGCATTGAATGAAAGAAAGGATATCATCATAATTTTCTAAAACCTACCAATTATATACATTATTAGGTATGGTAGGCCTAGTTTTAGTTTCTGTAATAGATATTCCTACTAATGTCAGGTCATCATTTTTTATAGCTACATTAGCTAGGAAGTCTGTCAGGATATATTTAGATCTCTCTATCCATTCAATTGAAAATACATCAAAACAATCAATGCTATCCCATACAGTATACTTATACTATTTTAACTTATCATTTTTGGCAGCATACTTTGACTTGATTTGTGATATGGCTAACTCTGAATCTCCAAAAACCCTTAATAACTTAATGCCTTTGTTTATTGCAATTTCTAGTCCCAATAACAATGCCTCATACTCAGCTGTATTATTTGTGCATTGAAAATCCAACAAAAAGGAATATTTGAAGGTAATACCTAATGGAGACACAAATAATACACCAGCTCCTGACCCTTCTTTTCAACAAGCTCCATCAAAATACATTTTCCATAGCCCATGTTGTTGCAATTCCAATTCTTCTATTATGGGATCAATGTTTTTTAATTGGGGCTAAATCTTTTCAACTTTGAAGTTTTGCACATCCACATCAACACAACAATTGAGGATGTTTGGATTAACTTTTTCAACCAATACAGGAGCCCTAGGCTCTCTAAATAATATAACCTCATTTTCATTCACATAGATGGTAGAAAAAGACAAATCCATTTGTACATGTCCTCCCACCACTGCAGCCCACTTCCTTGATAACAACATTCCAAAATGATGTTGAGTATCAACCACAACAACATCCATTTTTAAAATAACCTTAGGGAAAGTAGCAAGCTTGACTCAATACCTTGCAAAGTTCCAATTACATGCACTTCCCTATTATCCATGGCATAACATCTACCAAAAATATTATATAACTTCAAACCTAATTCCTTCATCACATTGTGAGGCATCACATTAACAGTCGCTCCAGAATCTATCATACAATTTTTTAACAACTTATTATTTAGAAGCAATATTATATTAAATGGATCAATCTGATTAGGCTCTTGAAATACCACATTTCCAACACATATTGGGGGTTCATATTTCTCTTCTCTTGATTCACAATTGAAATTATTTGTATCAGGTATATCAAGTAAGGCTTAAAGCAGTGAGAAAGAAGCATCTCAGCGTTCTTTTATTTTTAACATCTCAACTAAGGGAACAAACACCTTTATTTGAGATAAAGCTTATTTCATATCAAAAGTTGGAAGATTTGGAACAATTTCAGAAGTAAATTTACCCCTATTCTCCTTGGGTTGTCTTATTTATTTTCTCAATTGTAGAGATAACCTTACCCCCTTTGACAAGAGTTTCTTTAGATTTTCCTTTATCTATCTTTCCTTCTTGTTTTTTATCTACATCTTGTGCAAAATCTTCATTTGTGACTTCTCTAATAAAAACTAAACCAGACGTCTTCACTTTGATCAAATTGTCTATTTTGAAGGTGATAGGAACTTCTTGCCTTAGTTACTATAGCAATGGTGAGAGATCTTACTTCCTCATCACTAGGCCTCCAAAGTTGCACACGTTCTAAATTAGTATTTGCATAATTTATTGAGAATTACATGTTGTCCTCTGATTCATCTTCTAATTCACCATTATCATCTTCAATAGTGAAGCCACACATGTTTAATGAAGGTTTTTTATCATGTTTTCCTTCTTATTTTCCAACACTTTTACATGATTCTATCATTCCTTGGGCTACTACACACTGAAAAAGGGAATGAGGCATATTGCAGGCCATACACCAGGGAGTATTATCTACGTTGTGTGTGATGTTGTTTTTTAGAGGATCAGGCACATCTTTATTCTTAGTATCACTTGAATCATTTGGCATGGGATTTCCATCTTTCCAAATAGTTTTGTAAGGAAAGTCATGCATTCTATAAGGTTTCTCTTGCCTCTGATACTGCTGCTTATTATTTTAGAATCCCTTTTCATTTTTGTATACTTTCATAGCAAGGTCTTTTACCACACTTACCACTGTATCCATTTTATACTCCTCTTTGGGATTCTTGGTGGACTGGAGTTTTGACTCTTTTTAGAGTCTATTGTCATTCCTCTTACTAAGATTACCAGAAGATCTTCTATTACTTTCTATGTTTATGGCCATTTTATAGGCATCCCTCATGGTATGAGGATCTTTATCTCTCAACAAGTATCTTGTCTTTCCATCCAAAGCATTGTAATATGTTGTGAGGCAGACATTCTCATCCAATCTCAATAATTGAAACAATTTATACATAGCCTTTTGAAATATTATATTGAACTCAGCTATGCTCTCATTTTGAAAATTCTTCACATTGTTGAATTCATTCAACATGAAACCAGAATTTATCTTATCATCATACTACTCTTTGAAACATATAACAAACTCATCCCATGAATACATACTATTATCAGGAAATCCTTGATACCAATCTCTTGTATCCTCAATCAATGATTGCACAAAAAACTTCATCACAACATCCTCATCTTCAACTTCATAATCATTCATTGTATCATTGAATACTTCCAGACACTCTTCACCTATTATAGCATTATTCCCACTAAATTTGGGAATCTTATCTCTAATCTCATTAGGGATAGAATTAGGTTGACCCGGGATACCATCAAAAAATAGTTTCCTATATCTTTCCAAATGAATAGGCCTCCTCTAAAAATTTGTGCCAAGATTAGGGAAACTACTACCAGTGCCTATATTTTGATGACTAGTAGTGCCATCTAGTCTACCTTATCCTGAATATGATGCAAATCCTTGAGTTGCACCCAACATCTAAGCATTTGCATTAATATTTTGAGTCTTATAAGTAGATCTGGGCATGGTTTGAGCAACTGAGATAGCATTACTTGTCACATTAGTGTGAATGGAGGAATTTAAGAAAGCAATCTTTCTTCTCATTTCTAAAGAGGCATCTTATGTTTCTTCCTTTTCTAGTTGTTTGGAAATATCATCTTTGGCCTTTCTAGCCATCTCCAATTCCGTATCAAGTGAGAAAATATTTTGAGACATTCCTTCTTCAATCTTAGGTTCAAAAAATTGTACACCAGTGACCTTTTTTTTCCTCTATCTGAGGTTGTCTTCGTAGCATTAGTTTCTCATGTATCTTGTAAAGAGGTTTGACCCTTAATATTTTTTTGAGTATCATAAGTGAGAACCTACCTCAATACAGGCTCCTTATTTTTAGAATCACTTTTCTTCAACAAGCTTTCTTTCTCCAGGAACTCTTTTCTGAGGGCATCTACATCACCAAAAACTTCTTTATTCAAACCATGAGATCCCTCTTTTTTCACCCTGATCTACCAATCTCAATTGGGAAACCCCCTTCTTCAAATTTTCTCTCTCAGTAATAGAATTTACAATTTTCTCTTCTCTAGCCTTATCATTTCTCTGCTTGATAAGAATTATTTCTTTTAGTTCCTTTTTCAAAAGGTCATTGTCTCTAAGGACTTCTTTTATGTCAAAACTGGAAGAATCGTATATATATATATATTCATCATATTATCCTCCCCTTGATTTTCCACTCTTTCATAAGGGATATCTGATGAACTTGGAGAAAAATTCCACATGTATTGGTCTGATGTTCCCCCCTTTTGTTGTAATACATTTCTGGGTGCAGGGGTATCAAACAAATAATCATAATAACCCATGGTCTCAGACTCAAGATTCATAGGTACACTTATGTCTTTCTCAAGAATTGTACCTAAAGGCTGACGTGAACCTATAGACCTAGATTTCCAAGAAGTGTTATTATGAGAATCTCACTTCATAGAATAATTTCTTCTAGGGTTTTTAAGAACATCACTCTAAGATATAGCTTGAGGGTAGTCCTTTGTGTATGCCTTTTTATTATTCATCCTAAAACTAATGAAATCCCCTAACACTTGATTTGCTAATGTTTCCCTTAGAAACACTATAACCAATTACCTAGATTCGCCACCCAAATCTTATTGCAAACAAAATAACAAGATTTCACTTTGAAAATGACAGTAAAGAATGTAACAATGAGATATACATACAACTTGTGATTTCATAAACTAGATTTAAAGGATTTAACTTTCATGAAAAGAGAGATTCAAAATAACCTTTATATGTGTTTCTTTCTTGAACTCCCCAGTAGAGTTGCCATTTTCTGTTAGTTCATTTTCTTGCTAACACATAAAATACTTGCAGTAAGCTTTCTCTATTATCCCAAACACTGATCAAGCAAGATAAAGAATGACAAAAATAGGTTTTTCAAACCCTCTACACTTTGAGTTCCATAACCTTGGGTGGGTTTACCCTTCTTCACATGGGATATTCAAATTATGACAATTTATTCTATCAAGTGCATAGTGGAATTACAGATTTTAAATTCTATAATATTTATTTGAAAAACTAAAACAAAATGATAAAGATAAATTTTGTGGTGATATTCACCCACTCTAAATGAATAATAGACTAGTGTTTTATCCTAGGGAATCAAAGTCACTCTAAACATTCATAACCATTTTACATAAACATAAACTTAAAAACAACTACAAATCTAAACAAAAAATAGATATACCTTGTATATCAACCCTCATACATATGCTAAGATAATCATCATATTCATTATACACCCTAAGTTTCACTGAAATAAACCTAAGGAAATTTAATCTTTCCTTGAAAGAACCCCTAAGATAATTTCATAATCTGCCTGATAGACATATAAATTGAATAATCCTTAATTACTCAATTTAAACAGAACTCATAACACAATAATGAAGACAAATAATCATCATAAGTTCAAACATTGTTGATGGATTTTCATTTGTATTCATATAAAAAAGAGTTATTACATTCAACAGTAAACTTTCAAAACCCTTATCAAATAATTGGTCTCAAACCAAAGTTTGTACAATACAATTATATTTCCAAATGAAAATTACTATCCTTTTCCCAGCAGTCTTGGAATTATTTTATATCTTAAGGATGCAACAAGCTCTAGACTACATGGGAAAGATTACAAAATCTTGAAAAAACTTTTAAAACTGACAAAATAACAACTTGGAAACAGAACACGGGTGGCATAAGATCTAGGAAGTTTGAACAAACATTGTTTATTCTTTGAAAATATCTCTCTATCCTTTTAGCTTTGCTTCCCACTTGTTCACTTCCTTGGTGGTGGGCCAAATGAAATTTTTCTCCTTCTCCAGCTTATCCAAGGCTTTTGTCCACCTAGCATGTACAATTGTCTTCACCTCAACAACAAATTTTGTCTTGTCCACCTCCACTTTGAACATGTTATCAAAAATATCATTGCAATAACTTGCATTTGTATCCTTCTCTAGGTTGTGTTTGACATTATTATCCTTCCACATTTCATCAAATTCCTTCTCCCATTCTAGATGTGGCTTCAGAGCATCAACATCATCATAAACCTTGGGAATAAGTACAGTGCACTAATAACCAAACAACTGCAAATTATTATTTATCAATTCACCTTTACCATTAAAGAAATCATAAGTAACATTCAGATCATTTACCATCTCAATGGTTTCTATTACTTTATCAGTGAAATCGTCACTATACAACATTGATGTCTTTAACTTATCCATCAATCTACTTCATCCTGACCAAGTTTTGAAAGTTGGCTCAAGAAATGTCATGGCCTCTATAGCTATTATGGAAGCTTCCTATAATGAACCATATAAAGTGTGCACCATTTTAGTCTTCTATTTTAAAACACCATCCTGGTGTTGTAAGCTAGCAAGGATAATAGACAAAACACTATCACTTTTCTCTTTTGATGGATCCTCTATCTAGCCTTCTTCTGGTGCTAAGTCACCTTCTGTCTCTATTGGAGCATCTACCTTTTACTTTTCAACCACCTGAGGAATTTCATCTATCCTCTTTTCATCCAATTCTTTCTTTAACTTCTCTATTTCTTCTTCCAAGGCATGGTTATGAATGATAACCTCTTCATGCTTCTTGGCCAAAGCCATCATCTAACCAAAAGTCTGTTCATACCTTTGGGATAAATCATCTATCTTTGCCAAGTTCATAAATGAAACTTGGGTCATTAGTTGGGAAATCTTTGTAACACTGGTATTCTGCAAGTTCCAGATCATTATTTCTTCTTTCATTTCTTCCTTTATACTCAAGACCAAGGGATTTTGTGTAGCAAGGGAAAGAGACCAAATAGCCAGAGTTTTAGATTTAGGATCAAAACCTGATCCTCTCAATACCTCATCTATCTTAAACTCTATTTTGAACATGGGATTCTCTTTCCTTTTAATTTGATCAATGATGAAGGTGGATTGTAAATCCTAATAAGGAATCAGTAACACTCCACTATTTTGCACCAAGATTCTAGCCTGCTCCATAATTATCAACTCACTCTTAGGGTCATAATCTTGAAGTGTTCTTATAATTTCTTCATTCTTTTCTTCTGGCCCTTCCCATGTTATTAAATTATTCCTTAAGTCTTTTTGCTTCAATTTAATCAAGAAACTCTTGAATTCTTCAGATTTGATAAACTCATCATCCTTCATGAATTCATTAGCCATCATTATCCTTTCATCCATTTTTGCATTTAGGATCATCTTGTTTTCTCCTTGATCCTCATCACGTGGCACCTTTGCAGTTGTTTTTTGATTTTTATAAAATACTTTCCATGCTCAGTCACCACTGCCTTGGCCATGATTTTTCTATCCTGTACCATTATATGCTCTATTTTTTATTTCTTGCTAGGTGGTTCCCTAGAAGAAGTGGCCTCTTCACTAGCCTCTTCTTCTTCTTCTTGATGTTGTTCTAGATGTTCTTCATCATTCAAAGCCACTGTAAGTGGAGATCCCTAAGATTGTACATCCTCCTCACTAAATTTTGGCACTTGTGCCATCAAGTTATCATATTATTCTAACATTTTCTCAATCCTCTACAAGTATGGAATTCAATTTTGTCCATCCTATTTCTAACAACATCTTCCTCATCTAAGGGTTCATGATCTCTCACAGTCTTCCAAGGGGTCATAGTATTCAAGGCTATCTTTACAAATTGTTCTGGGTCATAGAACCTAGCAACTATGGTTGACATTATATATTGCTTCAAGAATTCATTAATTAACTCAAAAACCTTTTTTCCCAATAGAATAATCACACCCCACTCATAACCTAGGGACAAAGGTATCTTTCTTATGACCTTGTAAAATATCTTTATCCATCCAAGTAATTTTCCATATAAATTATACAAAAGCAATTCTGAGGGGAACAAATTTAGGGAGGACATGAGGTGGTTGTGAGAAACCATATACCCTAATGACAATAAACTAGTCAAAGAGAAAGAAATCACCCCAATTATGGCTAATTTTCCAATCTTGAATGAACTACCATGGTATTAATAACCTCTTAATATCAAATGGCAACCTATCCATTGTTACTCCTAACAAATATAAAATTGGATCAACAATTCAACTATGAAAGTAGACAAAAGAAGAATTTACAGTTGCACTGTCCCATGCCTGGGTCCACCTTTGAATTGGCATCTGAACACAATATTGTGAATTGAAAAGCTCCAATTCCTTATCCATGGAGGCCTTTTTGTATTAGAGAATCAAAAACATTAAATTCGAATAATGTTTGAAAGTAGGCACAGGGTTGTCTGATTGTATTTCCACTAATGCATTATGTATAGCCTCAACTATATAACCCACATAGTCATAATCAGAATTAACTTTTGGTTGTTGGATATCCATGGCCATCATTAGTACATTAGCAGCAATAGTAGAATCTCCATCAAAACCCAGCACCCTACACAGACCATATGCTATAGACTTGATATAATGGTGGAATAGAGATAAGTCAAAAGGTGGCTTTATATTACCCAAAATCACCACCAGATGTCTATCTACCCTAGGCATAAATCTGGGCATCTCATGTTTCTTTATGAGCTTCTCTCATTTTTCATAATTAGGTTGTATCTTATCCAAATCAATTTTGGTACATAGTGCACCGGTAATCCCAAAAACCTTTGCTACTGATCTTCTATTTATAGCCACTAGGGACTCTTTATTCTTCTTTCTAATCACCCTAGCCACTGGGAAGTAGCTCTTAGCTATCTCTTTTATTAATTCCACATCAATGTATACATCAGGAACAACTAACATTTCTATGTTCATATTTGAGGGATTGCAAATAGGGACTATCTTAACCCTATTGTTCTAAAAGTAATGAAACAAAGAATTACTCAAGTAATTGAGAGTAACAAATTTTCTACATTGGCACCACTTGTCCTTCCACTCTGATTGATTTGCACTGTTTGCAATAGATGTTCCAGGAAAAATATCCACAAACTCCTCTGTATATTTCTTCACTGTAGCTGCTTTCTTTCTTGACCCTTTTGAAACTGCACTTGTAGTAGCTTGGCTCATCTTTCCTGCTCAAATTTGATCTTAGAAAAACTCCCTGTAATTCACTCAAAAATCACAAAGGAAGAATACAATAATTGTATGGAATGAGTGCATAATCAAAAATACTTATATCCCATCAAATTGGTGTCTTTTCTTCTATACTGTGACTTCGCACACTTGCAAGATCATGCCATTATCTTTTGCAACTAGTGCTGCCATTAATTCAAACTTTTGTATCCTCGCTAGAAAAGACTGTGTATTTCTTTCCCTTTTTGCATTTAAAAATAAGAACAAGGCAAATGGAAGGGTGTCACACACTCATTGTAAAAATCAAACATCCAAAAATCTTTATGTGAGTGAGTGACACAACTCTTTCCTTTATTCAACCATGTACTTACTGCATCCTTGTTCATAATCAAAATCAACCTATGAGTGAGTGACAACTGTTGATTTCATTTATCCTTTTTAGTCGCACACTCACTTTTCTTTATCTCATTTCTTTTGAACCTGTGCGAGTGAGTGATGACTAAACAACTTCTTGAAACTTCATCTTGTCACATGCTTGCAACGCTTTTATTATTTGATCCTTTACCTTCATGAGTGAGCAATGATTCATTTTAGAACATAGATTAACCGCATCACTCACTCGCAATCTAAAATGTGTCAACCACTAAGCCTTAGGGGTGAGCGATGGCATAAAATCCTTTACTTGCACACTTGGTGATGAAAAACATTAACAACTAATACACCACGACTGAGAACTGACATAAAAATCCTCTTTGGTCACACACTCGCTGATGAAAAATGTCAACTAAATCATCCACTGTGACTGAGCGATGAATTATCCTTTCCTCTTGGTCGCACACTCGCATGCCAAAATTATTTAAGTTCCAACCATTGGTGAGAGAGTGATGTTTAAAAACATCCTTGGTCGCTCAGTCGCACATTAAAATATTAAAAGAACAAACCTTTTGTGAGTGAATGATTACAACTTTGTTCATTGAATTTCCTTTAGTCATGCATTCACTATAAAAATTTGACTTGACCTTTATTACTCGTGAGTGTGCGATAGCTCGAGCATTTCCTTCATCACTCACCCACAGTCCCAAATTATTTGAGTGAAACTTCAATGTGAATGGGTGATAATATCATATAAGAACTCATATAGAACATGTTGCATACTTGCACAACAAAAAGATGCTATATAAAAACCTCAGCGAGTGAGCAACGACTCATAGACATAACTTGACTGGCACAGAAAAAGATAGTTAATGAAAAACTTCATCCATTGAGAGATTGATCTAAAACTTCCTCTAGTCACACGCTCACACATTAAAAATGTAAAGACAAGATATCTCAGTAAGAGTGCGAAAACACAACATTTTACCTCACTCGCATACTCATGGACTAAAAGGTTAAAAATGAAAATACATTGCGAGTATGCGACAAAGAATTTCAAAATGCTTCAATGATGACATTGGTCACTCGTGAGGTAAAGCCAACAACTTACAAAACTGATGTGACTACATGATTGAAGGATGACTGGCTTACTCACTCACTCGCATACAAAATGACTAATGAACTATGATAGAGCGACTATGCGACCAAGCATGAAAGACAATCGATTGAAGAATTAAACATTTATAAGACCTATTTTACATGAAAAGGGAAAATTTGAGGACAAAAGACATGGGAAAAGACCACTGTTTGAAATATGAAATTTTTTTGGATATAGTGCTAACACATGTCTTCATCATCTTTTGTTTCTTGAGTTCCTAAAAATGAAGGAATGTATCATTCACCTAAATAATGAGGATTATCATCATGAATATGCAATAAATGTTCATATGACTAAGGTGTGAATTCAACTTCATTTTTTTATTCTTCTCATTCTTCATCAAATATTGGTCAATATTAGATGAGGGGTATCTATGATTCTTCAAAATACCCTATACCTGTTTTGTCTTTCGGATCTCTAAATTGAGTCAAGATTGGCTAAACAAGACCCTCGTTATTGTTTCCTATGGATCCTTGTCCTTGATATCCCATTCTTTTCATGATGTGTAGACCATGTCCATACTATTAAGTTGTGATTTGGACATGTTTGACATCTTGATGAGATTCATCTTTGTCTTTGCATCCTCTTTTTCTTCTACCATTGATTTTCCTTTCACAAAGTTCCATTGTACATTGTTTATGTTTTAGGATTTGCTCACATTATAGATGATGAAGGTCTCCCTTGTGATCTTGGTGACAAAGGTAATATTTTTACAAAGAGTAATTAACCAATCTTGTATTCCCCCATCCCATTATTATGTTAGTAATAACTAAGAGAGGGGGGGGGGGTGAATCAGTGGCCTCAAAAATTTATCCTTTAATCACTAACCACCAATCAAATAAACCTTATATTATTAAGTCCCTACAAGATGCATGCCATGAAATATTTATAATAATTAACTATCTATCATTTTTCCTTGTCTGTCCTTATTCTCTTTGATTACCAGTATGCAGTAGAACTATTTACTAAAATACGGTAAATAAGCATAGTATACCGATATATCTAGAAATGCATATGTGAAATGTAAAATAGTAAAGTAATAAACCATACACACATAACACTTAGATTTCAACATGGAAACCCTGTTGAGGGAAAAACCACTGGGACTGGTACCCCAAATTTTCACTCTTTTGAAGTGAGCCCTATTAAGAGCCAACCCTATTAAAGGTTACAAACACATTGTTAGGTGTGACCTTGTTAGAGGATTTTATACATATAGGTTGTCACTTAGTATTGGGAAACTTAGTTTTCTACCATCCTTGAATTAGCCTCTTTCTTAGACTATCAATAGGCTTTAGGAAAATCTAGTGCTAATTTCATGAATCAACATTTTTGGCACTCCTTGGGATGTACCTCAATATATAAAAGACTGTTAAGTCTTGCTCTATTAAGAGACTTGATTCTTCAATGGTTAAACTGAAACAAAATGACCTATTTCTAATGCAACTTGAATTGCAAATTTTTAGATCTATTTAAGTACATTACCTCTCTGATCAATATATCAATTCAATTATCTGTGCTCCACACTTTCTTCTTTGTGATGTTGTGCTTCACTATTTGTCGGTGTGTGTAGAATTATTTAGCTCTCCCTTAGCTTGATTGATCAGGACTGGATGAAGTTATCCTTCATGAGTTTCTCTTTAGCATCCTCTTTCAATTCACTCCCCTTCTATCTATATTTGGAATGAATAATGCTTGTCCCTTATATAGACATGATATTCCTTAATTCTTGATTCTTGATTCTTGATTCTTGGTGTGAAAATTAATCCATCCAATCTAATTTAAAGCATAACTCAAGATTTATCTCATAGTTATCTTCTTGCCAACTATACAAATATTCTTTAAATCAATCACTTAACTTTGGTCAAATAAAACAATGAAAAAAACCAGTTAAGTCTATCTTTAGCTCTTGCCAGCTAGATATTTTGTTATTTTTTGAACTCTCTATTCCGTCGGTCAATTCTTCAGTTAGTCATCAGTTACAACTACCAATTCTATCGATGTGACTCCAGTTAGCTTTGGGATCTCCATCCATTAGGCATCGTTGGATTTTTACTCGTCAGGCAACACTGTCTTTAGTTCATCAGGCAACCTGTGATTTGATTCATTGGGCAACACTGTCTTTAGTTCATCTGGTATCACTATGAATTTTATTCTTTAGCTTTACCAATGGTGTGCACTCCATTGGTGTTGTCTATCACTTAGTGATCACTTGACTTTTATGCATTGCTGAAAGCATAACCTTTGTTCCATTTGATTCTCTGAAGTCTTTGGCATTAGGTACATGACCGTAGAGATGATATCAAGTTGACATCAATGACAATACAAACCATTAAATGATTTAATGCCTTGAATTATCATCAATTTTAGCATTATCAAAAATTCAATCAGTTATATGTCATCAATCTCTCCCTTTGTCATTGATGGCAACAAAAATTATATTATCAAACTATAGTATTTCTAATACAATATGAAATACAATGGTTGAGATTCATCAAACTACCAATCTTTGTTTGATAACTGATAAATGTCTGAACTTCGGTAAGCTTTGTTTTAGCTTAGATTTTATTCTTTCAGCTTGCAGTTTTCTATTTTTTGATGTGTTGAATATCCTCTGGTGTCAATTTCTCTCCTTCTGACTGTTCTTCTACTTTGATGTCTTGTCCTCTTTTCAGCAACTTTCTCTTTGTGTAATATTTCATACTATTTTCTCTCCCTTAGGATATAATCTCTCCCTATTTGAGTGATCTGATAATGGATAATCTCTCTTCCTTTTCTAAGAAGAATGTGATAATATGGATAATCTCTCTCCCTTTGACAACAATGCCAATAAGCTATAGAAACAATGTCTGTTGCCAAATTTGAAATTCATGTCAAATAATCATTTTCCTCTTATCCATAATATATTCCTTGAATTTTCCTTATCCATCAGTAATACAACATTATGCTCTGGTGCTTGGTTATGATATATACCTTTCTATATATAGATGTAGCTTTGAAGTTCTTTTGTTTTCTTGCATCAACATTTTTGATATTCTGATAATATATAGGCTGATGCAGCCTTCAGTCTTTTACTGACTGGTAGGCAAGGGTTTGACCCCTAGTCTCTTTCTTAGGTACTCAAATGTATCTTTGGGCAGTGGCTTGGTGAAGATATCGACCAACTATTATTTTGATTGCACATACTCAAGTGTCACTTCTTTCTCTTGAACTTGTTCTTTCAAATAATGATACTTGATTGCAATGTCTTTAGTCTTTGCATGCATGACTGGATTCTTGGAAATTTTTATTGTATTGGTGTTATCACAATAGATAATCACTAGTTCTAAGATCTTCATATGCATGCCTTCTAGTAGTTGTTTGATCCATGTAATATTTGAGCAATTTATAGTAGTAGACTGAGAGATGCATCCTTGCTTCTTACTAATCCATGTGACAAGTCTATCACCCATAAAGAATGCTCCTCCAGTTGCGCTCTTTCAGTCATCAAGATTTCTAGCCCAATCAATATCAGTAAACACCTTTAGTTCAAATTTGCCTTCTCTTCTATACCATAAGCCAAATTCCTCAGTATTTTTTAGATATCTTAGAATTCTTTTCATAGAAGTCATATGTGAGTCCCTGGGGTTAGTAAAAAATATAGCAGCAATTCCTACTGCATGTGTAATATCTGGTCTAGTGTGTACAACATACATGAGTTTTCCAATCATTGATCTGTACAAAGTTTGATTTACCTCTGTTGTCTTGTCCTCCTTTGTCAACTTACATCCAGTAGCCATCAGTGTTCCAACTGGTTTGGATTCTTCCATCTTGAATATCTTCAGGACCTCTTTGTTGTACTTGGACTGTGTAATGAAAATATCTTTACTTTGTTGAATGATCTATAGACCAAGAAAGAACTTGATCTCTCTAAACATAGACATCTCAAATTCTTTGCTCATCTCATCAACAAATGATTTTCATAGCATATCATTGCCTCCAAATATGATTTCATCAAAAAATATTTCAGCAATCAAAGTGTTAGCATTAGTATCTTCTTTTAAATAAAGATTGTTGTTTTCACTAGTCCTAATGAATCCAATACTTATTAGATAGGAATGAAGTCATTCATACTAGGCTCTTGGAGCTTGTTTTAATCCATAAAAGGCTTTGTGAAGTCTACATACCATTTTCCTCTTGTTTGGATCTACAAACCCTTCTGGTTGCTCAATATATACCTCTTCTTCAAGTATTCCATTTAGGAATGTTGAATTGACATCCATTTGATATACTTTGAATCCTTTGTATGCAACATAAGAAAGTATTATTCTCACTCCTTCTAGCCTAGCAATGGGTGCAAAGGTCTCTTTATAGTCTATACCTTCCTCTTGTGCATACCCTTTGCATACTAGTCTTTCTTTGTTCCTTGTGACTTCTCCATTCTCATTCAGCTTATTCTTGAGTATCAATTTTGTACCGATGACATTCTTATCATCTGGTCTTGGCACAAGTGACCATGTTTTGTTTTTCTCAATCTGTTCAATCTCATCATTCATAGCACTTATCCATTCCTCATTATCTAGTGCAGAATTGATAGATTTTGGCTCAAACTCAGAGATTAAGCAACTTGAGTTTAAAGACTTACTTCTTGTTCTTGTACCAGCTTTCTTATCTCCTATGATCTGGACCTCTGGATGGTTCATCCTTACATATCTTGTAAGTATAGGTACAGTCCTTTGTCTATTAGCTTGATCATTATTGTGATCTTCATTCTGTTCTTCATCACCTTGCACATTTTCTTGATCATTATCCTGACCATCAGTATTTGTAGCTTGATGCTCTGGAGCAATGATTTGCAGCTTAGGTGCTCTACATTTTTGGTAGGGTAGAGTGTTAGGTTCCTCATTGTAAGTGAACTTATTTTAGTCCTCTGGCTCTTTAGTGCTGTCTTGTTCATTCTTCTCTACAAATTCATCTATCTTTACATTTGTACTTTCAATAATTTTGTTAAAGGATTTTTTTAGACATTTGTAAGCCTTTCTATTGGTAGAATACCCTAGAAAAATTCCTTCATCACTCTTGGAGTCAAGTTTTCTATTTCTATCATCTTTTAAGATATAACATTGACTGCCAAATTTTTTGAAATAACTCATATTAGGTGTGTATCCATACCATAGCTTATGAGGTGTCTTCTTGGTGTCTTTCTTCAGTTGTATTCTATTTAGTGTGTAAATAGCAGTGCTAATAGCTTCTCTCCAAAATATTTGGGTGATTCCTTTTTATATCATCAGTGTTCTAGCACACTCAACTATTGATTTGTTCCTTCTTTTAGCAATTCCATTTTGCTGTGGTGTTCTTGGTGCAGAAACATGTCTTTTTATACCATGCTCATTACAAAAGTTAGTGAATTCATCTGATATAAACTCACCTCCTCTATCTGATCTCAAATATTTTAGATCCTTACCACTTTGTTTCTCTACCAAAGCCTTATACCATTTA
>JAGRRI010045057.1:0-10253 GCA_018584345.1 Thuja plicata
CTCCCTAACATTGATATGATTGTGGATTCTATGACGGGACATGCCTTATTATCTTTCATGGATAGTTTCTCTAGCTATAATCAAATCTTCATCCCTACTCAAGATCAATACAAGACTTATTTTATTATTCCATGGAGAACATTTTGTTAGGTTGTCGTGCCCTTTGGATTGAAAAATGCAGGAGCTACATATCAACGTGCTATGACCCTTATCTTCCACGATTACATCCATAAGATTCTTGAAGATTATGTTGATGACATTCTCACCAATTCTATTGCTTGTAAGGATCATGTTCCTATTCTTAGACAAATCTTCGAACGAATGTGTAAATATAACATGCGTTTGAATCCTCAAAAGTGTGCTTTTTGTGTGGACAGTGGAAAACTTCTTGGATTCATCATTTCAAATAGGGGTATTGAGGTGGATACTGAAAATATTGAGATCGTTATTAATATGCCACCTCCCCGAAATATTTCACAACTTTGTAGTTTACAAGGAAAAATACAGGTTATTCATCACTTTATATCACACTTGGTGGATTGTAGGATTCCTTCAACTTCCTTGTTAAAGAAAGACTCTACTTTCTCTTGAAATGATGTTTGTAAACAAACATTCAAACAATTTAAATAATACCTCACTAATCCTCCTATCTTACATCCTGCTCAACCTAATCAACCATTCTTTTTTGTACACTTTTGCTTCTTCTAAAGCTTTAGACATCATCTTAGCTCAACATGATAAGAATGGAAAAGAGTGACTAGTGTATTACATTAGTCATACTTTGGTGGATTATGAAACTCGATATACTACGATAGAAAAATAATGTCTTTCTTTAGTTTTTGCTTGTCATAAACTCTAACATTACCTTCTTAATGTTGACATCAGTGTCATCATAAAATTTGATCCATTGAAACATCCATTCTCAAAAACTTATTTATTAGGAAGCTCAGCTAAATGGGTTATGATGTTGAGTGAATTTGATTTGAAGTTTCTTTCTCTAAAATAAATTAAAGAACAAGCTTTGACTGGTCATCTTGTTGAATCTCCTTCACCTACCTCACCTTCTACTCCTATCACTTTTCCCGATGAATTTTTCTTACCTGTAGACACTATTGACACATGGGAATTATACTTTGATGGATCTAGATGCAAAATTGGCTCTGGTTTCGGTATCATTTTGTATCTTCCTCGTTCAAAATTTATACCTTTATCATATTGTCTTAATTTCTCTTATACTAATAAGATTGCAGAATATGAAGCCCTTAATGCTGGACTAAAAGTGGCTTTATCCCTTAAGGTGAAACATATTAAAATCCTTATAGATTCACAATTGATTGTGCAACAAATTAAAATAACATATCAAGCTAAACATACTAAGTTGACTCAATATCATGGTTTAGCCTTAAATTTTCTTGCGAAATTATCCTCTCATTCTATTTCAAATCTACCTTGTAAGGATAATAGACATGTGAACGCTATGGAAAGCGCAGCTTCTCTTATCTCTTTAGAAAACAATATTTAAAGCTATCAATTAACCATACATAATCTTCCTAGTCCTTCTATTTCTGAAAGCTCTAATGATGACAATTGTTGTTTTAGTCTTCATTTGGACAAGTGGTATTCACACATCTTTCATTATTTGAAAGATAGTACTTTTCATGAATCAGCAACAAGGAATACTAGAACTCGAATTCGTAAACTTGTTGCAAGATATATCATTCTTGTTGGCATTCTTTATAGCCGCTCTTACAATGGTCTTTTACTTCAAATCCTTAATAGAATTGAGATCCCTATCGCTTTACAATAAGATCGTTTAGGATCTTGTGGTGGACATTTTGGTGGAAATTCCTTAGTTAACAAGCTCCTCCGTATGGGATATTATTGGAAAACCATGTAACAAGATTCTTTTGCCTTTGTTAAACGATGTCCTCAATATCAACATCACAATAATCTCATCCATGCTCCTACACATGATCTTCGCTCTCAGGTAGCTTCATGTCCTTTTGATCTTTGGGGCTTGGTTCTCATTGGAAAAATATCACCTCCTTATTCTCAAGGACATACTTACATCATCACTACTGCTTATTACTTCACTAAATGGGTAGAAGCAGTGCCTCTTCGCTCTACTACAGCTGATGGCATTTGCAATTTTCTTCTAGAATACATTATTATGCGATTTGGTGTTCCGTCAAAGATAATCTCCAATAACAGTAGTCCTTGTAAAAAAAAAGAAGAAACAAAGTTCTTATAAAAATACCATATCAATCAACTCTTTTCTACTCCATACTATCCGCAATCCAATGGTTAATTTGAAGCACCTAACAAAGTCATTGAATAAATTCTTAGGAAAATTGTTAACAAATATACTAAGGATTGGCACACGCAGTTGACCTATGCTTTATGGGCTTATAGGTCAAGTGTTCACACCTTCACAAGACACATTTATACCTTTAGAATTAGAGATACCTTCATTAAGAGTCTATTTTAATGGTATAATTGATAATGACACTTTGAGAGAACAACATCTGCAACAACTTGAAATGTTAGATGAGCAATGCATTAATGCTCTTGAGCACATTCAAGCCTATCACAAATCTCTAAGAAATAAATACAATCATAAAGTGATTGAACATTCTTTTTCAGTTGGAGAGTTGGTTCTTTCTGAAAATCAATGCAACGTAAATGCAATACCTGGAGAAAGAGGCAAGTTTGGCCCTAATTGGCTTGGCCCATACATCATCACTGAAGTTTATGGTTCCAGTTCATATAAGTTATCTAATATGGATGGTATGCCACTTAGGGACCCTATAAACACTATGCATTTGTGTCAATAATATGCTTAATGTTTGTTCTTCTCCTTTTTCTTTCTCCTTTTCCTTTCTTTTCTCACTTCCATCTTTATGTGTGTGCTAGTATCTTTATATCAAAGCATTATGTGTTAATATTTGTTATTTTTATGTATTGCTTCATTCTTTAAAAAAATGTACATGTTTTGGTCTTGAATTTACTTGTAATATGTTAATCATTTTGGTTAGGGTATTACTGGGCAGATACTTACATTCTTTCTTTTCATCAATAGTTTATGTTTAAATAGATTAGTGTTTAGTTATTTTTGATAGCTAGGCTACATGTTCATCTATTTACATAAACATATTACATTATCATAGTTAAATTTAATTAAATATAACTTTTAATTAAATCACATGTATATGATTTTAATCATTATAGCATTGATTACATAATCAATCATAAAGACATTAAAAATGGAAATATACATGTCAACACACACACACATATATATGTTTGGTACATAGGTGACACTATTAAAAATGTGCCCTATCTATATCAAAACATACATCATGCATCATCATATCAAATCACTCCTCAATCGTGGGATGATGATTACATGACTCCTCAAGTCTGTGATGAGAAGAGGGTGGTCGTATTTTGGACAATGGTATATGAGAAGTCATGGATCACGAATGGCTCCTAGATGAGCTTCTCTCTGACCAACTTTGTAGTGCCCCTTGTATCTCCTGCAGCTCATGATGAGTCTCTGCTAACTCTCACTGGAGTCAATCCATGTCATCTCTGAGTAGCTGCATCTCTACCGACACTGACGTGAATAGATCCTTGTATTTCCCTGGATCTCATTGTGCCTCATATCTCACCTGAGAGGATGATGGTATTCTCGATGCTATAGAGATGTCTCTCAAGACCTCACCTACAAAGTGTCTCCATCCCCTCATCCCAACTATAACATATAATATTAATAATATTAAAATATATACATATGAATTTTAACTTAAATGTATTCAATCTTTCATACCTGCATCTTCTTCCTAGTAGTTAGGATCGTTAGTAGATGGAAACATCAGGGATTTACCCTGGGATGTTGCTAGGGGTATAGATTGACTGGTATCTCCATGCACTCAAAAGGCAACATCCCCCGAGGGTGGCATCTCTGATGTGGCTCTTGGCGGTCGTCTCCTTAGAGGGGTATCATCTATCCCCTCTGATGTATCCCCCTTGGCTGCATCGTAGTCCTCGGCCATGGGTGTTACCTTAGGTATATCTCCTAGCTTCTCATCCTCTCCCACGTCATCTTTATCTACCTTCTCATTGTCATCATCGTACTCATCTTCAGATACCACATGCTCTGCTCTAGAGTATGGCCCTGGGTTTCCTTTGGGGTAGTCTTCTGGGAATATGGGTTTGATCCCATGCAAGTCAATGTATCTATGGTATCTCTCATCACACATGCATCATTTAATGTAGGTGGTACCTTGATATCCTTCTCTGCCTCTACATCTGTCAACTCTATATCATCCACATTGGGTCGTGGTCTCTTCCCTGACCTATCGATAACCCTATGTCCATGTGAATATTGTGTTACTAGTATGGGAGGACCCTGTGAAAGACCAAACTGTCATAGCACTCTGTCAAAATAGTAAGGCACCATTATGTAGTTGTTCCTTCCCTCTAGGAATCTGTGTCTGCATGCATCTCATCTACTGGTCAGTATTTGTCTAGGGTGGCATGTGTTTACAAGGTCTCCATATGATATCGGTTGCCTACAACTGATCGATGGTCACTCTTCAGTATATAAAATCACCAAACTATCACAGTAAACTCAAAGGATATCCATATTCCTGAGGATCACTCACATTGATCTCCATTGGGAATCCTATTGGTTGTGTGCAAGTGATATGCTCAACTATTCATATCTACAATAAAGTATGCATTGATAGGCTTTGTCTCTAATACCTCACGAATCTCCCCAACTTGTAGTATAGGTGGGCTAGCATACTCCTCCCCCACAATTATACTATGTGGTTCCTCTCCATATGTTGAACTACATGTGCTAAAGGCATAGAAAACACAATTCTCTTGCAATCAAGAGCAACAACGTTAGCAACTATACACAACAATATCTTCCTGACCAAATGAATCTTGTCAGAAGCATGCATTAATGCCCTCAGCGAAATGTAATCTCTGCACGTACAAAGATGTGACTGACCCAAGAAATATATCTTATCCCTCTCAATATCTACCTCAGATCTGTCAGTACTAAATCTCACTATCTGGCCTTAGACAAGTAATCACAAGATACGATATACATCCTCTAATGTAACACTCATCTCACCTGTGGGTAGGTGAAAGATGCATGTATCCTTGTCCCACCTCTCCATCAATTCCATCAGCATGGTGTGGTAAAATATAATGTTAGGAAGACAATATATCTAGTACAGTCCTATATTATATCTCTCAAGTGTAGTATCTCCTGAGGTCTAAGTCTACCAAACTGCCCTCAAATGAAATTAATTATCTTCGTTGTGACATTTTCTCGCATAATAGGCAGTTCTTGCAATCACATATTAACAAGGAAACATCAGTACATAATATATATATCAATCAGACTCAGTCATAAATTATAAAAATAGAAAGACCTGGGACTAGGTTGACTTTTCAAGACTGGGTCAAGTTTTCTGGACCACTCAGCTTTCCAGGACTAGGTTGACTTCCTGGGACTAGATAACATTTGGTTTTTCCTAGTCTAAACATCATCCTATCCTATCTGCAACTTAGTTCTACACCTAATCCAAAAAATTAGAATGATAGAAAGGAAGACAAAAGTACAATTATCAAGGTGTTCCTCATCAAGGGGCATATCATCCTCAATGATCCTCCTTAGAACCTCCACCCCCGTTGGATGCATCACTTTCTTCTTTGAAATCTTCTCCTTCTTCCTCCACAAAAGAGAAAACAAAGGTAATGTCACAAATAAGCTTTCAAAATGTAATAGCTGACTTATGCTCACTTTTAGGGTAGTTACCTTTTGAATTTGTCCACTAACTTTAATGAATATTCTCCTTTATTAAATACCTTTCTGCATTCATTTGATCACAACTTGGGTTGGGAAGATCTAATTTCCACACTATTTCAGATGCTAGAATTGTGATTTAGATTCCTCTCTATCCAAGTGCCTTCTGAAATGTTTTGAGTTCATATTGAATAGTTTTGATAAGTATTTATCAACAATTTTCTTTCATAGTTTGTCGCGGTATGCATGATTTCTTGTTTCACCTTCCTGATAGCAAGCTGAAATAGGGGGGCCTATAGCTACCCAAAAACTTCATCAAATCCCTTAGTAAGCCCTAAGTGATTTATGTTTTTCATTAACACGTGGTTTTGCAGGTTGTGGTTACTAACGGTTTCTTGCATAATCTATGCACTAGGGGCTTTGATATATCTTTTTCATTTATTGATTTTCTTTGTACTTTAGCTTTCAAATGCATGCAGTGTCATATACCACTAAAGTGGGGCGAAATGTATTGTCCTATATTTTAAGAACTTGTGTGCTCTACAATTTAATGATTGTTTAACACCTACCTTAGTGTATTTACATTATATATTTGCATTCCAGGACTTCATAAATGCACTTAATGCATACCTAATTCAAATTTGAGTCATCTTATCTCTCTAACTTGTGCAAAACAAAGATAGGAACTAATTTATAAGCATCCTCCTCTATTTTTATCCAATCAAAAAATTCATTTAATCTCCTAGGCCTTATTTCACCTCCCTTTTTGCCTCAAAACTCAATCCCATTATCAGAATCAACTACAATTTTAAACCTCAAACTATTGGATTAATAGTGTCTGATCCCTTGGGATTAACCAAAGTCCTCAGTGACTAGGTCAAACTAAGTTGGCTTAGTCCTAGACTAGGTCAACCTAAGTCAACTTTGTTGTAGGGGCTTGATCCCATATTTAGGGCATGGGTCCATCCTGATGGATTTGAAAGGTTTCTAGATCTATGGTCATTTGTTCAATTGTGACTCTCAAAATCACTATAAAAGCAACCTAATTACTTCATTTTAGCATAATGAAATCAAGTACAAGATGAAAACCCCAATTTGATTACAACAAGCAATTTCAAGGTGGAATCCCAAGTTTGATGACATCCATTCAAGCAAGGGTTAGTTATTTAATACTTCATTCAAGTATTCAAATCAAGCATCTACAACTTCAAATCAAGTATTAAAGACAATATTCTTTACATCATGGAGTTTCAAATGGATTGTGAGGATGGATAGGTGTACTTTTTTCCCTTGGGAGATCGGTATGATTTCCTTGTTATTTTTAGATCTATGCATTGATGCTTCATATTTACATGCTTTTAATCAAACATTATTTTCATTTTACAAGATAGGGTTTCACTCTATCACACATAGGGTTAGATCTAGGAATTTACTTTGGCATTCTATCTTATTAGCATTCTAGACATACTCTAGATTCATGAGAACATCGCACTTTATACATTCTAACAACTATCTGTGGAGGTGGGAATCACCAAAAATGGTGGGTTTACTAAGGATAACCCTTATAAAGCCACCCAAACACACACAATTTTCAGATGTATAGGTTGCAAAAGTGTATATTCAAGTATAGATTTAGAAATTTAACTTTCTAATTGTTCTAGATCTATTTTGCATTTTAGTCTAGAAAGCCTTTGGAAAATTCCAAATTGGGTTGACCTTGTCCAGGAATAGGTCAACTTAGTTCGACCTCATCCTTTTCTAGATCATAAAGTTCTAGTGCAGATTGTATTAGATGTTAGGTCAATAAAATTGCAGAATCTAGGACTCCGACAATCATAAAAATTAGGCTCAAAGTGAAATCTTCCACTTCAATTTCAAGGCGAACACATTATTATCCCTATGTACTTGCATTTAATTTTCATAGATCATATTTATCACTCAGATTTACATATCATTTACAATTTCTATTGGAATCAACCAAATATAATCCTATAAAGCATAGATCCTAAGTTGGCATCCTTACTCACTAGGTTGTACTTACCGGATCTATCTTGTAGGCAAGGGTTTTTATTCCAATTTATAATAGTCCCCCATGATTTGATGAGTGATCTATATCCTATCATTTCTCACCATATCCTATTATACAATTATATTTTTATTTATAGAGTCCCACATTGTAGACTGAGAGGACACCATTGAGGACATTCATATCATCTTTTTTGATAGCTCCCATTGAGTTGCATCATCACCTCCCAATGTTATGGAAACATGTTTTATACCTTGTTTTTCCATCTTTATTTGATCATTTGTCATCATTTGAAATTGGTGTTGAGATATTTGAGTAGCATTTGGAGTGTTCATCACTGTCTTTGAGTTACAATCTACATTGGTCTTCATTAGATTTTAAATTGACATCTTCACCATTGTGGCATAGAATACTTGATTTAATAATAGTACCTTCTGGAATTGACATGGAGACACTTGAGAAGAGTTTAGAATCATCACACATCTTGTGTTTTCTTTCCTCATACTCCTTTCAGGAATGGGAAATTAACTTACATATTTTTGTGGTTATATTTCTACCTAAGAGGAATGTTGTTCAACAACTATGGATCATCTTTAGCATTTAGTATTGGGAATCTATCATCACTTCAAAAGACTCTTCATTGAGGGGGGTCACATGATCTCTCTCCTTATTGTCTCATATAGGAAGGATTTTTTCTTCATTTGGGGTGTTCTACTTCTCATCTCTAGAGAGTGCATTTTACTTTTGTACCTTATTGATCTTAAATGTTGGGACCACTCTTCTTGCCTTACCTAAGAAATGCTTAGGAGGGTTTGTTATTGTATAACCATTCTTAGGTGCTTTGGTGGCTTTTCCATGTGGAAATTTAGGTAGGGTGGTAGGTAGGATATTTTCTTTTATATACCTCCACTATTCTCCTATTTACATGCAATTACTCATTCTATGCAATCATCTTCATTTTTTATTTCTCTCTTATTGTTGTTTCTATTTACCTTGTGTTCCTAGCTAAATATTACATACAATTCTTAAAAATTTTAGGTATAGGATCACAAGAGTGAGAGCTTCAATATCTCTAAAGATGTCATTGAGAAGAGTTGGTTTTGTCCATGTTGACTAGACCACAAGGATATATGAAATCAAAAGAACCCAAGAAACAATATACAAGGCATTACCCCAATCCTAGATGTTGTTACTCCATGTGAAACTTTTCTAGATTGCACCTAAATAGATTTAAGAATATTGGAACAAATCATACCTTTAAAATCCAAATAAAAATATTTTATTGAAAATGTTATAATTACATAATGTAGCAATTTTGTCTTTCTAAATATTGAATAAAGTTTTCACCTTGAAAGTGTGTCATGTCTAGGTAAATTTATGAGGGAGGCAAGGCTAATGCCCAAGAAGAACCACGTGCAACAAGAAAGAGGTAGGATTTAAAGGCTTGAAAAATTCATGGATCTAGTTCCAAATTGCTTGAGCTCGGGGACTAACCCAAAAAGGTGCTTGAGATACTTGATTTGTCCATGGTAAAGATAGTTCAAAGTGGTAATGTCCGTATGGGAAAGATAGGTATCCATAGGAATAAAATGATAGAGTAAACACCTAGCCAATTAAGTTTGATTAGAAACAAACAAAATAGCCCAAACATTTTGAAACCTTTTTGTCACATTTTTGTTCACCACCTTGGTGTACATGCCCTCAAATAGTATGAAAGGGTAGGTATAGGTTGTAGAAATGGAAGTGAGTGAAGGTATGTTAGGTATTTAATGTGTGGGGATGGGTGGGGAGTTAAGGTTCTAGTGGGAGAGAATAATGCACCTCTCTCCCCTTCTACTTGTTCTTTCAGATATGAATGAATAATGCTAGTTATTACAGGAGGTTGATTAAATCAAGGAACTATAGTTGTAGAAATATTGTTAGGGAACAGTTACGAACCGCTATATTCTCCTAGAAAACCAATGATCCCCACCCACCATGTGCATTCATAAGAAATTTACTATGGATATCTATATGTCCATGTGTGTGTGTTCGAATTTGTGAAAAGTATTTTATATCAAATTTTAAAATATTTTATATGTACACATGTTCAATTATGTTTGAACATGAAAAGTAAATATGTGTACATGTTTTTTGAAAATTATCATATTGTACGTAAATATCTTGTTATGTAAGTTACATGGTTCAATAAGACTCTAGATTTAAACTCAAGAACATGGCTAGATTCTAGATTAAATTGCATATTTTTCATGTACACAAGTTGTTAAATTTAAATTCAATTTTGGTTTAAGATTTTATGAATATTAAACAAAGAACCTCATTGCTCCTTCAAGTACCTATGGTTGATCATGCACCACCACCACCTATAATTTTTACACATATTAATACTAAGATTAATAAATT
>JAGRRI010045058.1:0-10947 GCA_018584345.1 Thuja plicata
TTCTTGTTATCAAAAACTGTTCTCTCTATATAATATTTAAAATCAAAATGACTCAGGTCACTCCCTATACTTATTGCATCCTCAATAGTATAACATGATAATTTTCCTAGCTTTAATGGGAAAACATTTTCCCATTCCTCTTCAGGCAGAAACCATTTGAGTACTGTGGCAAGCTGCCTACAGACCTCTACAAAAATAAAGCAGTCAATAGCATACCTAGGCAATCTTGTAGGAGACTCTTCAAAACCACCAACTCTCACATAAGTGAATCTAGGGAACTGGGTATAAAAACTCCCAAATTTAGTCACAAACTCCTGAGCCTCAGCACTCATTCTCCTAGTAGAATCCCTAGTGAACTCAAAATAGAGTTTACCCATAAAACTATCATGCACTCTCCAGTAGTTCTGAATTATATTATTTCTGTGAATAATGGGGAAATACTCATAAACACACATGCCATCAAACCAAGGTTCATGAATCATCCCATCCCAGTTTCGACTACATGCTAATCAATACATTAGATAAGAAGACATGAAGAAACTACACTATGTGAGTTTGGAATTGTTAAGTTGTTCCCTCATTGAACTAGCAATTAATTCAGCCCAATCTAGCGTCTGTTGTCTTTCTAACACAATTTGAATATAACAGAACAACCAATCTGAGAAGAAGGACTCTGGCGACCCTCTGACCCTTTGCAACATTACCATGACATCACTAATATACCAGTGCACATAACTTCTGTTAAACTTTTTGGGCAAATGGGAACCTCCCCTTTGCAGTTTTATCAACCAGTGTTTGGCCATGGAAGTGTGTTTTGCATCCACATTTTCTTTGAATTTAACAAGGGACTGTGGAGGAGAAAAAGCGGAAAAAGTTTGCTCTAGAATTTGGAAAGCTAAAGAAACAATTTCCCTATTTACAACTAGCAAGACACTACCATATTTATTAAGAATGGACTCATTCCTCTGATCATAGTTACATATACATTCATGAGTTAGCTCGGGAAAAACAACTACAGATGGGAAGGAAGCGGCTACACACAGCCCACTATGAAAAATTTCCAAAGAAGGGACTTTCTTTTCTAAGCACCTAGAAAGTCTATCAGGAATTCCCTCAACATCACATCCTCCTAAATTTGTGTCCGCTACAATGGGGTTTTTGCAAACCAAACTACAAATTCTTCCAAATAAGTGAAAATCAGACTTCATACTTGTAAAAACAAACAAACAACTGCTATAGAATCTTTTGAATATTTCTCAAACTTAAATTAAAACATTATAGAGGGTGCAACCTGACTCACCTTGTTCCTATAGATACTTCCGCACACTGGAGCTTCCAAAAACCCTTACCTTCATACTAGCCATACACAGATAGCGATAGCATTTTAAAAGAATGAAAGCTAAGAAGGGTTTAAATAGAGAATACCCAATAATTGATCATTAATTACCCATCTTTAAGGCGATAAAGGCTAAGGGAATGAAATGATAGTTTACGCAAGTAATTAATTAATACCACCCACGCAAACTTTCATGTCATATAAAATCATTATGAATTTGACATCTCAGATGCACTTAACCGCCGCCATTACTTGTCCGTATTAAATGCTCTTTTCCGTAGAACCCACCGCTAAGTGATGACGAATCCCACTTTTTATGCCCCGTGTCACTTTTTCAAAATCCTTGAACACTCTTGAATAGAGTTGGACCATGTTCAAGGATGATCTCATGTGTTCAATACTATTCAAACATATTCCCATTTGTTCATTTTCCTTAGTCTTTAAACCAAAAATTTTGCACTGTCATCACTGATGTCGCATCTTTGAAAAGTCAAATCTCTCATACACCGCGACCATGAAACATTTTTTGTCAGTCTTATACATCTTCCATACCTTAAAATAACATGAACTACCTTGAACACTCTCGAACACACATGAACTAAGTTCAAGGTTGTTCAGGTTTGTTCAAACCTGTTCAAGAAAAAGTGTTAGCAAATAATCTTTTATTTTTCGAGGCACGATCGGACTACAAGTTGACATTTTTAGTGAGTAGTTTGAAACAAGTATTTAAGGAGCTTTGAGACTTTCAAAAATATCATGGAGACTCTAGAAAACATTTAAAGGAAAAGGACAAGTACCAGACTTGGACTAACATCAGCTCTGACTGGGGACTGACTTTTCTCAAAAGTTAGAGAACTCAAAAACTCTGCTTTCGCAAACTGCTGCAAAAGGCTTAGAAAAACACACAACGTGGAAAGGGAAAGACACTCAACCCTAAAGAAAACTAAAACTAATATATATAGCTATTCATAGGGAACAAACACTAGAGTTTGAGCAACTTAAGGTCTTGCCCATTATAGGAAAATGGTAAGATTGTTCAATCATTGTAGGAAAGTTTAAAAGCATTGGATCCTAATTCTTCAGTAACAATGAAGGGTCCTTTCCATATTGACTCAAACTTACTGTGAGCACCCTTCGGCACCTTCCTCTTGTCCCAAAGTAGCACTTCATCCCCTTTCATAAACTTTCTAGGCCTAGCCTTTCTGTCAAATATGTTCTTTACCTTGACTTGATATTCTGTGATCTTGTCAACTAATGCCTCCCTTTCTTCTTCCAACTTCTGCAAGTGTAGAATTATTTTCTCCAAAGAATCTATAAACATTTGATCTTCAATAGAAGTCTATAACTTAGCTACTGACAATTCTAGAGGAATCGACACTTGAGCTCCTACTCCATAGACCAACTCAAAAGGGGCCATTCCAATTGCTCATTTTGGAGTGATCCTATCAGCCCAAAGGGCTTCATACAACTTCCTATTCTAGTTGTTACCACTTTCATCTACCAATTTCTTCATAATGGCAATCAAATTCTTATTACTTGACTCTGCTTGCTCGTTACCTTAAGGGAAATAATCTGAAGAATGAGCTAGTGAAATACTGTGGTCAGAACAGAAAAGAGTCAGTTATTGAGATGAAAAATAAGTAGCATTGTCAGCCACAATTTTTTGAGGCACACCGAAGCGCACCAGAATATTATCTTTTAAGAAATCACACACCACTTTTGAATTCGCTTTCTTAGTGGGAACAACTTTGACCCACTTAGTAAAATAATCAGTCGTTGTTAGGATGTAAACGTGACCTGCACTTGACTGAGGATTAATCGGGCCAATAAAATCTATCCCCCATTGCTTAAAAGGCTCGTCCACTACAACAAGTCTCAATGGAAGTGCAACTAATTGAGGCCTTCCAAAAAACAACTGACACTCTTGGCAACTTTTGACAAACACATATGTGTCTTTGAATATTCCTGGCCAATAAAAGCAATACTGAAGAATCCTGAAGGTTGTTATAGATGATGAAAAGTGTCCTCTGCAAGCTTCCTCTTGGAAAGTTTTCAATAATTGTGACTGCTGCTCTTTATCCATGCATCTAAGAAACACACCATCTAGCCCTCTTTTATACAAGGTGATTTTCCATATTACATACTTTGTGGCTTGTAATCTTAGGTTGCGCCTCTCCTTGGGTGAAAATCGCGCGGGACATTCTCTGTAAGTGAGGAAATATGCTTTGTCAGAGAACCAGGAATCAGTCAGACTAACTAACAGCACTTGAGACACCTCCTCTCCTGATTCTTCTGATGGTTCTGAATTTTCAGCTATGAACTTACAAAGGCCTCTTCCCCGGACCAGTTTGGTAGGTTTAATTAACAAATCATATTCTTGTATCTTAGTCACCCACGCTGCCCTCTTGCTCATTGTTATTTCCTGTTGAGTAAGCAAACTTTCACTGTTGAATCTAGCACATACACTATGGAGTGCGAGTGTAGGATGTAAAATCTGACCTGCTTGACTAATTTTACCACAGAAAAAGCCTATTTTTCAATAGAAGAGTATTTAAGTTTGTGCTTCTTTAGAGGAGTTCTCATGAAAGCAATTGGTGCTTCATTTCCAGAAGCATCTTTCTGAGTGAGAATCCCTGACAAGGTGTGATCAGAATCATAACAGTAAATAATGAAATCCTTTTTATAGTTAGGATAGACCAAAGCGGGTGCCTCAGATACAATAGTATTTATTACATTAAAAGCCTTTTTACCATCTTCTGTCCATTTAAAAGGTTGTTTTTCACTCATCATTCCTACAATGTGCCTAGTCAGTTCAGAAAAATCTAGAACAAAGGCTCTTAAAAGTTGATCTGACCAAAGAAGGATTTAACTCCTAGTCTAGTCGATGGTAAACTGATCTGTTGGATCTCCCTCACCCTCTCTAGTTCAATTCTAATCCCCCCTTTGGAAACAATATGGCCTAACAGTTTCCCTTCTGTTACACCAAAAATGGATTTTTGGGGATTAAGTGATATGCCATGGTCCCTGCATCTCTGTAGAACTGATTTGAGATCTCTGATGTGATGTTTCTTTCTTCTAGAATAAACTATCAAATCATTAAGATAAATCACTATAATTATGTTTCTCATATCAGCAAAGGAAGAATCCATTGCTCTTTGAAAGGTCGCTACTGCATTGATCAACCCGAAGGGCATTCTGTTATACGCAAATCTTGTTTTTATCTTTGTCTGACACACTTACCTGATTATACCTCAAAAAACTGTCAAGCAGAGACATCATCTCTGATCTGGTGACTTTTTGTAGAACATGTTCCATCTTGGGCAAGGCAAAATTATCTTTTAGGCTAGCCTGGTTCAAATTGCAAAAATCTACACAGATCCTTATCTCTCTGTTCTTCTTCCTCACAGGAACAATGTTCGCTATCCAGGTTGAGTGGTGGATAGGATAAATAATCCTAGCTTTTAGCATCTTGTCTACTTCTCTCAAAATTGTTTCTAACACTTTAGGATTATAGCTTCGAAGTTTTTCCCTAAAGGGCTTTGACTCCGGTTTTAGGGGAATATGATGACTGAATTTGCCTTTTCAAAAATATTTAAGATCATCATAGTTCCAAGAAAAAAAATCCATGTAGGCCGTCAACAAGATCTGAAGGTTTTTTCTTTCCTGAATAGATAGGCTCTTACCGATAGATATCCACCGAGGCTCATCTGTAGTACCAATATTCACTTTATCATATTCTTTTTGCACATCTGAATGTGGGCCATTTCTTGAAATGAAACTATCATCTTTTTGAGAAAACAAATTTTCTAGGGAAACCAAACCTTTGGGGATTTTAATACTCTTCAGCTGAACAACTTCTTCTTCTAGTGAGAACTCAGAACTAGACTCACCACTCTTTTTACCCATTCCTTCAAAGTAAGTAAATTAAAAAACTTCCACACAAGTCATGAAATCCTTAATTTGGGCATCATCTTCAAACACTTACAGATGATCAATGTTATCCGGAACCGCGGGCCTATATATCATCTCAACCTGATATGTATCAGTTTTGAAGTTTGGATGAGGGAGCAAAAGAGACTCTGACATAGCTAAAGGATCAGCTCTTGAATTCAAATTTCTGAGAATTGCCTCTATGGAAAAAGCTTCAAAAGAATTGATTTCATCCCAAACTGAGTCCCTATAATGTTTGAGACGTTCATTTTTTACTGTGAATTGACCTTTCACTTGTTTAACAATCAGTTCAATGTCACCTTTCACATCAATTTCTTTAATCCCCAATGTTCTTGCTTCTCGTAAACCTAATAATAGGGCTTCATATTCAGTGGTATTAGTCTTTTTAAAGTCCATCTTAAAAGAGAACAAGACATATTCATCATTTGGGCCTTTCAATACTACACTAGCCCCAGATCCTGCACTGGCACAACCTCCATCAAATTCCATTAACCAGATTTATTCATTTTCACCGCATACTGCAGAAACATGGGAATCTTCTTCTGAGAAAATCATATAGTTACCAAACTCACAATCTTGGAAAAGGATTTGTGCCTTTGGGTCGTTAGATAGGAATACAGTATACTTGTTTTTAACTTCAGGTTCCAACTTGACCTTTTTCTTCCCTATGGGTATGATAGCTTCTGACCAATCTATTTTTATTTCCCCGCCCATGTCCCTGCAGAAAGTTCTACTTAATATAATTTCATAGCTAGCGGGAATATCTGCAACTAGAATGGTTAACTTTAATCTTTTGTCTCGGTAAGCTGCTAACATAGCTTGGGCATCTTTCACTTGGCCAATCAAACGCACTTGTTTACCATCCATGGAATAGCACCTTCCAAATTTTTTTGTCAAAGTCAAGCCTAAGGCTTTGGCAACAGATGATGGTATGATATTATCAGAGGCACCCGAATCTATAATGCAATTGCTTAATTTGAGACCATTGAGGAGCAAGGAAATATATAAGGGGTCCAATTTTCTTATTTCATCAATTTCACATTTCAACTTTGAGGTAGTTGTGGTGGCCGATTTATTTTGATTTGATACAGTAGGAGGTGCAACTGTGGGATTCTGTATGGATTCACTAGTCTAATCTATAGTACATTGGTTGGTCTGGGAAGAAGATGAGGGATCTCCTTGAACATGCCTAACCAGCTTATCAAGTTCTTTTGGATTTAACTTTAAATATTCAGCAGGGGAAATTTGTATAGCAGAGGATTTACAAAATTCAACTATATCAAAAGAAGATATACCTTCATTTTTTTGAAAAGCTTTAGAATCATGAACTTTATTATCAGAAGGATAAAGGTTACATGTTGATTCATGAGCTTTCTAAAAATTACTTGATGATGTAGGAATCTTCTTAGAAGTCTTTTGATTACGTGTCAGCATAGCAGACATTGGGTTTTCAAGAGTGACTAGAATATCCCCTCTTTCAGAGTCAGATTCGTATTCTAAATAATATGAGACAGAGTCGCCAAGTCTCTCTTGAGCCACTTCCTCCATAGTACACTCTCCTAACACATATTTCATTGCCTCCATCTGTATATGTCTCAGCATATCAGGGCAAGAACTTCCATCATGATCTGTTGTGAGGTGGAATGAACACATGACTGCATCTTTCAAAGCAGCCTCTAGGGACAGCCTCAACTGAGTTGGGGGCAAAAGAGGAGTTTTATTTTTTCATTGATTGGATTGCTTTTAGGTTGTATCTTGGTACATAGGAGGCTAGGAAGATCCCTGCTTAGGTAATTGTCTTTTCAACTCAATGACATCATTCATGAGTCTTTGGACAACTAAGTCTGTGGATGAGGAAGTTGAGGCTTGGGAATGAGGTGTTTTCACATCTTTTCTCCATTTGTCGGCTGTGATAAGATCATCCTCCAATTAAGTAGCTTGGCTTTGAGAAGTGTCTAGATCTGTAGGCCTACTCCTTCTCAAGTGAAAACCTATGTCAGGAGGCATACAATTTACAAACAAACATTGTTGGTTCTCTGGAGTGGGTCTTTTGGCAGTGGGAATTTTATGAATCACTTTATTGTACGGAGCCACATAGTGTCTCATTGGCTCATCGATTTCTTTCTTCATTTGTGTCAATTGTGCCAACAAAGAATGATTGTCATCAGCACCTTTGAAATGAATTTTAAATGTTGTCTTCATTATTTTCCAATTTGTTATAGACCCTCCAGGAAAATGACCGAACCGTTCTGCAGCTCCTTTTGTCAAGGATTTGGCAAAAAGTCTAACAGCTACATCTTCATGTTGCACTGCTAAAATAGTTGTTGCTACGCTGAATGCATTGAAATGTTCATCTACCAAGACCTTACCATCTCTAGAAAATTTAGGGAGAACATATTTTACGCCTTTAGGAAGGGCATGATGGGCACCAAGTGCTAGAGGACCGACTGTTGCTCCCCAAGGTTGTTCCATGACTATAACTGGAAAAATAGTTACGAGGGGAGGGGCTTGAATGCCAGATAAGGTCAAGGACTGCCAGATACTAGTAGAAGGAGAATTTTTTGACTGAGCTTTGGGTGGGGAAGGAGGCCTACTCTTAGCTTTAGGTTTTGGAATGTAGGTGGTTAGGAATTGAAGGTTTTGCAAACTTTTGTAAAATGTGTCAAAGATTCCCTCCCTCCTTTGAGACCTGGTATACGACCAAGAATCCAGTATGATATATTTTCTCTTATTGCCTTTGGATTGCTCTGTCAAAAATTTATGCTTCCTGATAAATTGGGAGACCTCACAGCCACTCCCCTATATCTTCCTCTTTTTCCAAGACTAAGAGGAATTGTTGGTACTGATGATAGCTAGTCTTTAAATCCCAAGCAATAGTGTTCAAATCAGAAATTATATCCTCTTGGGTATTTTGAAAGTTAAGATCTGGTTGAATAACATGAGGTAGTTCCTCCTGGTTAGGTATCACCACAACTGGTAGAACCATAACTGTTTATAAAAGAAAGCATTAAAAACAGGTCTACATTGTCTAGCGCTCCCTAGTAGAGTCGCCAAAAATCTATTAACGAACAAATTTGTCTCTCTGAAAATATTTTATAGGAAAACTCTACAGACCTTATTGAAAGACAAATGATCCTAACAGTTGGGTAAATGATTTGAATTCACTTCCCTCTGAATTAATCCTAGGTATAGCTCCCTAGAGATATTTTATCAGTAATATCTAATTCTAAAATTCAACTTTCAACCCGAAAGTTTTAGAAAGGTTACTTAAACATTCATAGATGAGAAGAATTGTAGAAATACCTTAATAAAGATAGAAGAATGATAAAGAAATAAAGCACAGTTTTCCTTTTAACAGATTCAATGAAAATAGACAACTAATCGGGAAAAAGGCAACAACATATAGATAAAGTTCAATAATTATGAATCAACAGACACATACATTGCAGAGTAAATGAAATTCCAACATAGGACACTTGCTTTTTTTGTTTTCAAATGACACAGATTTGATAAAATTCATGGTAATGTATTTCCAAAAATTACGACATAGGCAATCACATGGAATCTTTTCCTTCAAAATGGTATCAGATTTCTCTATATCTGTTCCTCTAACTTTTTTTTTTAAATCAAAACCCTGACCAAAAATAAGACTATCTAGTTATGATTAGTCTCTTGTTTTTTGAACCCTTCTAAAGTTTGCAACAAAAATACTTATAGTATCAAAGCACCGAGAGGTCTCCTGAAAAACTCGACCTCATGGGCAATCAGTTATAAAATAAAACTAGTAGAAAAGGACACATGTCCTTGAGAGTTTGCATGTTAAACCAAATAAAAACTAATTATCTAAATCTGGTTCTTTGTCCACAGCATGATCCTCGCTTCCCACTGGACTCCCTTCTTCTTTGGTAACCGACTGGGTAGGTTTCCATTATTTATATGCCTAGACCAGCTCTTTCATGAATGAAAGATGCGGGATCTTGGAATTCACTATACGGGCCATTGAGGCCTCCTTACTCCACTTCAACCTCTTCACCTTTTCTACAACATTAGGTAGCTGATCCACACACAGATATAACATAGATTCAATCCTTTCCATCTGAGTTAAGTTGGAGGCTTTAGGATTAACCTTTTCTCTGATCATCTTTATCACTAAGTCGAAGGCTTCCAGAGCGCCTTTCAATTCCATTTCACCATACACTGATGGATTAGTATAGGTGAAGTTAATGACCTTCAACTTGTTCAAAGCGGCTTTCTGAATTTGTTTAGCTTCGGCCTCCTATTCTTTGTTTTCTATAATGGTGCTCCTTATAAGAGATATATGCCAGATGATGTTCTTTCTAAGAATGAAGAAAATGGATTCCTCAGCGTATTTCAGATATTTTTCTGCACAGAACTTACTTAAACCATATCTCTCTATTTCCAAGAACTTTCTCATCGCCGATACCCAGTTTTCCTCCTCTCCATCCCAGACTTTCCGCTGGGTCTACAACTCTCCCATTATGGCTTCAGTATCATGGAGGACTAAATGAAAATATTTGATATATTGTTGGTCACTGCTAAGTACTTGAGACATCCACTCATCAACTGAGGAGACTAGTGTTTGACCCCTCTGAACTTGATTTACAAATTTTTTACTTTCTGTAGAGTTTAGATCAAATACCTATGGAGATTGGGTCAGTGGCATGGCGTCAAAGTTGGAGAAAGTGTTTATAAATTGGGAGACTGACACTATCATCTTTTTTAGTTCTTTCTTTTCCTTGCTGTCTTTCCATGATTTCATTAATATCTGTTGAGTCGTCTCTTTGAAAAGGTGATTCTTTCACGCCCTATCCATAGTCCCTAATTCAATTTTAGTGACTTCAAAGGCTTCATCTGTGACATCCTGCTTCTCTTCCTTCAGTCTGTAGGTGGCTACTTCAGCCATCCACTTCCTAGTTTTAGTATCAACAAACATCCATGCTTTGCTCTTAACTTTCTTGGCCTTGGGAGTCTTTTGAACATATTTTCCGACTATGTCCTGTACTGGAATAGATACCGGAACTAAGCTCTATTTCTTGCTCACTGAAGTGGTTAGCCAGCTTGGTGTGTCACTTTTTGTTGCTGACTGTTTTCTTGTTTTTGCAGGCGTATCCATTAAATCCAAAGTCACATCATCAAGATCGAAGAGGTCCTTTCCTATTTTCTCATCTTCACCGATTTGATAGTTCAAATCCCCAAACTTGTCATCTTCCAAGTTAATTGTCTTTGTGTTTTCCTGAGTCATCTTCTCTTTAACTTGTGACCAAGACTTTGACCTGGTAATTTGCTGAGGTGATACCACAGGAGAAGGATTTGCAACATATTTCTTCCTTGAACTCTTAGTCTGTTGCTTACCCGATGCACCTGCATTATCAATTGATTTATGAGGATTAGAAATAGGGGAGGAGGAATATATAGGTGACAATTTAACTTCAATTGACTTAGGACTAGAATTTTTTCTTCTTTCTTGCATCCATTCTTTAGTTAATTGAAGTACATGATGTGTCCTACGTTTAATGTCATCTTCCTCTTCCACTGACCAATCAATTTCATACTCCTCATTTTCCAAAGATCTTTTGAAATTAGGTTCAACCAAGTTTGAACCATCATTTGTCATGCCTTCCACATTGAATTGTGGTCTC
>MU212896.1:0-12012 GCA_018584345.1 Thuja plicata
AAAGAATTGAAGAATTTTGCAAAGATAGAAGCTTAGAAGAAGATGATGCATCCATTGAAGACTTTCTTGCAAAGAATCTCAATCTACATGAAGAAATCAAAAAGTTGAAAAGAGAAAAGGAAGTTCACTCAATCAGAATGTGTGAAGTTATGGAACTAAAGGACAAAGAACAAGATGATAGAAATATAGCACACAAAGATAAAAGAGTGATGAGTACAAGATTAGAAGAAAAATAAAATGAAATCCAACACTTATCACTTCAGCTAGATGATTTGGTAAGTCAACTCAACAATGCAACACAATAAGTTGTCAATCTAAGGACATAAAATAAAAGATTGTAGAATGACCTTAATATTGAAAAGTAAACAAATGAAAGTATGATGAATTCACAAACTAGCATGGATCAGGAAACAGAACTCAGACATCATGGATAGACCAGATTAGGTTATACTGAACAAGGTGAATCCTCACAACAAGGACCTCAAAGGAACAACAAACCTAAATGCAATCATTGTGGTAAGATAGGGCATACATCAAATAAATGTTGGAGCAATGGAAAGTCAAAAATTAATGGTAAATTCTACAGTTGAATCAAACATGGACATAGAGAAAGTGAATGCAAAGAGAAACCTAAGTTTGAAGGGAAATGCTACAAATGCAACAAACAAGGTCATAAATCTTCCGAGTGTAGAACTAAGAATTAGAATCCTACTAAATAATTAGCCAATGCAATTTTTTGTTGGGATTACAACACTTGGTACAGATGTTTTCCCTATGGTGAATATGGACACATTGGTGCAAATTGTGTGAAGAATCACTTCAAAAAAAAGACATCCTACTAAGAGATGCTATGTGTGTAAGCAAGTTGGTCATCTGAGCAAGAACTGTATGAACAAAGAAAAAGTTGATACTCATTTTGAGAATGGTAAAGAAAAAGTCTCAGAAATAAAAACTCAAATGAGAAAGAAATGGGTAAGGACATCCTCAAATAATTTAGATCAAAGAAATGAAGGATCTAATGACACCCTAAATAGTGAGATGGGTGGATCTATCATTAAAAAATAGGAAAGTAAGGAGATGACTGGAACTATACAATAAACAAGCCATCCTACATTAGTTCTAGATAAGAAATACAATCCATATCCACATATTTATGCATGAGGACATAGTGTAGTTCAACCTGAGTCAGAATGTTAGTTATACCTGAGTAACTCTAGCTCACCTGAGCTGAGTCGGGCAGTATTGATAACTCAAAAGTTAGTTTCACCCGAGCTTCTGAGTGAATCTTAGAGAAACACCCAAGTTACACTAGCTACTATGTACAAAGCATTTAATGAAATACTCTAACAGTTGAAAATTTCTTATATATGAAGGATTGTAAAGAGTATTGTTTACAAAGATTTTAGTTTACAAGTGAATTCAAAGCCCTTAGAAATTTAGTGTGAATTCATGATTGAAAGTAGAGTTTGATTATTTTGTTTGAGAAATATGGAATCCACTTCCATCAACAAGGTCAAGAAAGGTTTAGAGATTCTAGTAATAAATGCAATTTGTGATACTCCTGTGTTCAAGCTTCATCTGAAAGTTGTAGAGGAGATAGACCCAAAGGGAGCTCATTCCCTAATTCCTCCAAGAGTATTACTGGTTAATGAAATTTGCAGCTTCTATCACTGCAACATATAGGAGCTTGCAACTAGTGAGATTAATCAAACATATGACAAGTTATGTACCGACAAGAAACTGAAGCTCGAGCATAAGCACCTTGAAACCAAGGGTTTGACACATATCATGCATATGCTAAGGGAATCCCAAAAAAAATGGATGAGATATGTTCTTAGTCATGTTCATGACATCAAAATATGGTTGGATCATCATGTGAAGATCACTAAGTAGATAATTCACTATGTCACTGGGTTCTCTATGCTAGAGAAGCCAAAAGCCACCGAAACTGTAAACAAGGATGAACTAGTAGAGTTAACTCTTTTTGAGTGGGATGAAAGAAGCATGAGACTCAATGGATTAATAGATATGGAGATGAAATTTGGAATTCATGTGATAGAACACAAGATATACATCTCGAGTAGACCCAATAGTGTTACATGCGAAGCTGTTGACCTAGCTTACAAAGTATTCAAGAAGAATCTGGTATTTGACCTAGAAGAATTACAACTCACTCAGTTGAGAAAGAACATGGAGAGCATACAAGTATCAAAAACAAATTCATGTAAGTTTGGATCTCTTCTAATCTGCATACTATTTTATGTTGAGAATTTCTTTCCCTCCAAAGGAACGGTAGCATGGGAAAAGGATAGACAAATCATCCATCAAATTAATGAATTCATAGCTAAGATGGGAGATAATTTTGATAGCATTATGGATGGATACTTTGAAATTTTTGAACAGAAGATGCAGAGTAGATATATGATTCCCATACAACTAGTTGAAAAGTACAAAGAAGAAATTTGTTTTCTAGTTGATTGTGATAAAGTGTATATGCAAGCAGTAAAGCCTAGGGTTACATGGGTACAACCCCTTCCATATGAGGTTAACAATGATGACACTAAAGATATCATAGAGGCTCTTGTGAATGAACCTATCAATCAAAAGGCACCTTAGTTTGGAACCTATGAGGGAGCAAAGAGGAGGATATCTTTGGAAATTGAGATTCCTAAGATATTGAGGAGAGGAAGAAAGAGACTTGATACATTCAAGAAGTATGGAAAGACCTTTGACTCTCCTACAATATCTAAGAGAAAAGAGGACATAGTTAAAATAGAGGAGATAGAGTAAATTGAATCTAACAAGGAAGAAACTGATGTTAATCCTCCACAAAAGAAGAGGAAGACAACACCTAGACAGAAAAGGAAAAATGCACTACTCTTGTTGTCACCCTAAGAAGATCAAGGAGAAAAATTATACTAAGTGATGAAGAGGATGATGATGAAGAAGATATTGTGGTCTTCACTAAGCCTACACCTGTTGACGGGGTTTTGCTGACAGGATCTTCCAACAGTCATAAGTTGTCACCGGTTATCGGAGGTACTGGCCAACTCCACCTGGGTGTTGGGTCACGATGGTGCGGGGATCAGTTGGGAGAAATGACTATTTTTGAGGGGGATAGCTAGTTTCTTCAACTCGTTCTCTTTGAAGATTAAATGAGGTGAGGTTTATCCTAGCATTCTACGCTGAGAAAATAAAATGAAAAAAAGATCCTACAGGGTTAGAAACACTTCATCTAACTATAGTTATGTTTAAACATTCAAGATATTGATAATACTTTGATATACTACTCTAAATACCGAATAAATACTCAAACATCAGCTAATATTTTATCAGTAGCGAGGGAAAAGAGATCGTTAATCTATTTGACATATCAAAGCAGAAGACGTAAAGAACATGAAACATAAAATACAATTAACTTAGAAGCATAAATGCCAACAACATCATTGCAAATAATTCTCCCTTCTTCATTAATGTCTCTTCCAGCAAGCACTGGTGCGTGATACAATGGTGGCTCCAGGGGAGCGTCTAACTATTGAAAATGGAGCAATGGAGCATTGAGCTCTACAACTAGAATGAGAAATCATCTTTCTATTACTATGGACAACAAAATCCTCAATTTTGTCGACCCTTGGAAATGGGCCAGTCTGGCTATTTATAAACATTCTCTTCTAACCCTAACCCTAACCCTAACCCTATTTTTCATCATGTTTCAATAAAATACAATATCTGGGGGCCGGTACTACCTGCGCCACCCTACAAAAGACCTTGAGATGGAATAGGCTTGACACGCCAGAAGAATGAGATAAGAATATACACTAGAAGAATCAGCCTTGACAAGAGAGCCAGGAAGGGGAAGGAAGAAAGTAGGTCCCCCGGGGATCGAGGCTACATGCCTCATAAATGGGAAATGTGGCACCCTATCTCCAATGTGCTAGGTGTACTTCTAAATGATGCCTTGAGAAGACCACCCTATCAGAAAACCAACTGTTGAGTTGATGCCCCCTTGATGTAGCCAACTACCTTCTGACAGCCTTTTTTAACTACTCCTAAAAATGACCGGTTGGCCTCGGGGACCGGGACACAGATCACTAAAAAGAATACAAAATTTGGGATCTGAGACTCTAGGATTTGGGAACTTACATTCCCAAAAGAATAAAGAATACTAAATGTTTGGGTTTTGTCTGGCCTCCGGAGAAAGATTAAGGTTGTTTATTATCATTGAAAGCCTGGAGGAGGCAAGGGATGCCACCTTTGTCAATATCCTTCAGGCTGGCCCTTCGGTACTTAGCCACCTCAATTTGTTCCCCTAGGCCCAGAACATTCTCCTTAAATTCATCGGCCATTTTTTCCGTGTTGTGACCACTAAGCACCATACGAGTTAATTTTTTCATTTGAGCACTATCTATCCCCTCCAAGGATTGATATCGGGACTTCATCATTTCATCAAAACTCCCTAAAATTGAATCCTCTGGCATGCATGTATCTATACTGAGGGGGTCAGCCCTAGAAGTCTTTGCTACAAAAGACTTGTATAAATTGAAAGAATATTTCACTATATTGACTTTATCCTGTGGAGTCCCTACAAGTTTCTTGTTTACCTCCAATGTGAGGTCAAGCATGGAGTGTTGGGTCCTCACAAAATCAAATAATTCATCCCCTAGAATTCCAGATTTAGAAACCATTTTCTCTCCCAGGCTGAGAAGTTCTTCAAGCTCTACCTTCCATGCTTGATAGTTTTCAATATCACCCTCCCACAGGTCAAAAAGAGTCTCTTCCTAGTGTAGAACATTTCGGGGCGTATATAAGTCTGGGAGGGTGGATACCAAGAAATGTCGAGTGTTTTGTATTTGTAGGGCGACCCACTCATTGACTGCCTGGGCCTTCTTCATTGTTTGCAGGGAGTCTATGTCACTCTGCGGTAAATCTTCAGATGTGGAAGCCTCCAAAGGAGCGGCGTTGATAGGTCATGCTAGCTCAATAAGCAACCCCATAAGGTTTTTATTTTTCACCTTTCTTGTTTTGAGCCTTTGGGCTTCCTTTTCATAACAGGCCTCCACTACCCTAGCTGCCTCCTTTAGCAAATCCACCTCACCCTATTTTCCCCTTTTTCCCAGTGATACCTCTACAATGCTATAATCTCGAGGTTCTATGATTGCTTCATCTACGCCTAGGGGAGGTGTCACCACAATGGCAACTGTTTCTCCGCCCGGCCCGGTTTGAAGAGTATGAACCGTCTGGGATTTCTTGGCCTTCGATGGGGCCTCAACCTGAGCCATCATTTCAGCTAGGAAGAGAGGAGTTCCAAGAGTGGAGGGAGCTTTTCTTTTCCTTCTCTCTACTAACCACTAAGGCGGCAGGGGTGGCTTATCTTCCAGAGTCTATTCTCTTTGTTCTTCCCCGGTGCCCTGCGACTGCTGCTCCTCAGTGATGTGGGCCTCATCCGTCCCTTTCCCTGTGTTTTCTTCTTTATTAGTAATATCTTCCTTAGCAAAATCCATCTCCTCAGCCTTTTCCTCTATATCTATTGCTTTGTCTGGAATTTTGTTGACTTCTTCGGGGATTTCCTCTTCGTGTTGCTCTTCTTGTTGCTCGGCCACTACCGAGCTTCTTCTTCTATCGGCATATCCATTGGCAATAGTTGAGGTACTGGGCCAAGATTAAAATTTTGGGCTACGGTAATTACTTTCCCAAAGGTCACTCCTGGGAGTGGCACTTAGAACATGGCGACTAGGGTTACGGTTATTCCTGAAGGACCAGTTCCCCCAGGAGATGCCATTTGTTCATCCTACCTTTGCTGGTCCACCCCCAAACTCTACATCTTCAGAGCCTTGGAGGTAATCTCTGGCTCTGCCTCCCTTTTCTCTATCTATTTTTCCCACTCCTGTGTAGGCTCTTGTTCCGCAGCTTCTTATTTTGCAGCTGGGACTTCTGCCTCCATTTGTCTGGTGTCCTGCTGCAGATTTCCAAACTCGTCAGTTGCAAAGGCATCATCAAATTCCTCCTACAAGGGGGGACTAGCCGGGACTTCGGCACGCTCTATTTCCTTTTTTGGCTCTAGGGAACTGGAAGAGAGAATTTCTACTTGTGGGGTTTGGGACGTACCCAACTCCGGCTCTACCTTAGGCTTTGGTTAAGCCTCTTCTTTCTTTGGGTAACCAAGGGTGGCCCCACATCCCTTATTACTGCTACTTCTATTGGATCCACCCCTGTTGCCTTCACCATTAAGGCTGCTAGCGAGAGGGAGGAAGGGAGACAAATTGGCCTGGCAATGAGTACTAGAGTGGCCAGCCGTGTAATTAATTTCTCCCTCATTTTTTGGGAGGCTACCACTGACTGATTTATTTGTTCCTTTATGGGGACTTCTTGCATAGGAGGGGTCATGTCTATTCCTTTTCCTTTATCCACTCTCTACGAAGAAGTCCCAACCCCCAGAGTTAATTTTGGTGCTGGCTGGGCTGCTCGGCGGGTACTTCCAGGGCACACCTTGAAGTAGGCATGACTTTGCTCAACCACCTCTCGGGTGAAGTCCTCAATTATAGGCCCTTCTTGGGCATCCCAATTTACCGGTGGGAGGGTCATTGTGTCGATACCCTTTGCCTTGTACTGGGGATCGATAGTGGGGCCAATGTCTAAGAAGTCCTCTGGGAACCTCCAGAGCTTCAACCCTTCCATCATACCTGCCATCATCCTGACATAGTGCCAGCTACGCACTTCCACATCATCCTAGAAATCTTCTCAAAAATCCTCCATATGGTAGTGATGGGGCTCTGAAGCTTGGGGAAGTGCCGCTGCAATCTTGTCGTGTGGATCAAAAATTTTCTGTGCCAAGTAAAATTCTTCCAAGTTGTAGCTTTTTAGCTTGTTATCCACCTCTTTTGCGGTGGTCAAGTTGCATAAGTAGTTCCCACAGATGATTGGGAATGGAATATTGGTTACCTTCTTCAAGGAAAAGAGTGCATGCAACTCCATTATCTGCCTGTAGTATTCCAAGAGCACAATCTTGTCCCCATAGTGTTTGGGCAACAAGTAGGGTTTTTCAGAGAAGTTGGTGACCCTAATATAAGTGTGCTATTGGAATTGGATGTAGTAATGTCCATAACTTTGGACCAAATTGATCGCCTCTATGGGTAGGTGGTATCCTATGTCCCGGGTGGGTGGAGCAGGTGATAGTAAATGAACACATCATTTACTCGACAAAAACTGGGGAAGCTAGCCTTCCTTTGAACCTATGAGAAATGGTCCCATAGTGACTTTTGTCCCAGGCCCATCCTGAGCATGTCGTCTATAAGTAGCCCATGGGCATGGGGTCTTTGCTGCGCCAAGACCCAAAAAACATAGTAAGTCATGTAAAATTTCTTTTTCCTGGTCAGTTGGAGGAACTGGGAGTCAACGTGGTTTGAAATTATAGAAGTCCAGTCAAAGTATCCTCCCTTGGTGGAGATGCTGAGGAGGAAGTAATACATCCATTTAGTGAATTCTTGGGCAGAGAGCTGCCCAAAGACCTGGGCCAACACTATCATTCCCATCTGAATGCTCTCTTTGAACTTGAACCTAGGAATTTCTATCTTCATCCTCTTAGGGTCCCTCTTTGGAACCTTGAGCCAATGAGCATTCATGTATATCCAGGTAGCATCCTCCAACTGTGTGAATTGGGACAAGGCATCTGACCTTGTAACCTTAGAAGACTTGTCAAATTGAGGGATCCCTAGACCTGCCTGGAATGTGTCAGGGTTGAGGGATACCAGAGGAGTGGGGTACCCGGTGGGTCTACAGCTGCGAGCATAACAGCCTAAATAGAAGAGTTGTAATTGGTAGTCAGCATTAGGATAAGCTCTAGAGATTGTACAAAGCACAAGAAACAAGCCACCTTAAGGATTCCAGAGTCCCTGACATTGATGGCCAGCTGATCTCTAGCCTATCACTGGATGTACATCATTTTCACTAAGGCCTACATTTCTAGCCATGTCCCAATGCTTGTGTCGGTAATAAGTTTAACCTTGGAGTCAATATTTGAGCCCATGATAACACTGTCTTGCACAAACTTCATAGTTAGGGGAAATTTCTCTAGGGCCCTTTCCATTTTGGATTTAACCGCCACCCAGGTAGCCATCATAAAAGGTAGCTCTAGACTCCCGGGTGGGGAGGATGTAGATGCTTCAGACATGTTTGGGAAGCGTACTCCAGAAACCTGCAAGGCAAAGGAACCGTCAGAATGTATTAACAAATAAATACTCTGGGGTTCAGAGATCTTACCACCGTGATGCCTTCTTTTCCTGAAAGGTTAGTTTCATTCAGAGGAAACCCAAAAAGCACACACATTATATGAACTTAATATTTGACTGAACATTCGTGTCAGGGAATTTCATCATACTTGGTAAAGACATGGGATGGATGATGGTAGGGGACCCAGAGCCCAAAGAAGTAACCATCGGTGAGGATGTGTGAAAAGGCCAACCATCAAGCCCACGGGGGCGCAACGTGCATAGGTATTAAATAGGAGTTATGGCGATGGCGGCGGAGCCTACAGTTTGAATGCGCAAAAAGTGGAGGCCACTTGGATAGATTTAAATGCATGAATGAGACATAAATGAGGGCCTGGCCAGTTTAATGGAGGAGAGAGAAAACTACCTATTTGAAACTAGCAGAGAGCTGAGTTTCAAACAGGTGGTTTTTTGCCCTAAAACAAATTTATGGGCAGAAAACCAGTGACATAGGAAACCTTACCACCTTGCCAAGCTATCTAGAAGGATATGCATAAGATATACATGAAGAGCTGAGGGATATATACATGGGGAATGAAAGGATATACAACAAATATACACTAGAATTTACACACATGTACACTGCAGAATGACATCTGCAGGAAACCAGGCAAGGCACAAAGTATATATATCTTTCTACATTATCTACAAGCCAACCACACCTCTGCAGAGAGTAGAAAACCCTCTAGTAGAGCTGACCCACCAACAGGAAGCAAAACTAGTAAAAGAAAAATAGAACTGAAGGACAACAAATAAAAATAGAGAGGGAATACCAGACAAACAAAAACAACACAGCGGGAAAAGAGACACGAACCTAAGAATAGTGAAAGGAGAAGGAAAAGAGTCACCACGGTAGCTCTACAACAGCTACAGCTGCCAAATGATCACAACCTGCCACTATGAAGCACTCACAATCGCCAGAAAAGGATGGAAGTGTTTAGCACTGATTATCATTAATTCTCTGCAAATTGCTCTGTAATCACTTTAAAATTGCTCTGAGTGCTTGAGTGTTTTAATCATGGTAAATGTGAAAGTGACACATAACTTCTATTTACACCCATGGTAAAAAGGTGATCCACCTTCTTCCAGCAATCTCTGGACAAGAAAACCTCCGGACCCCGGGCCTGGGGATTCCCTGCAATGATCACCTTAAGAACATCATGGCGAAGAATCTTAGAGTCTGGAGTCCAGTTCTTGACAAAGAACAACCTCTGGGACCGGGGTCCCGGAGACAAGAAACTGACCAAACAAAATGCGACAATGGGGAAGAAAACCCCTGGAGAAAGAAAACAAAAGGAGAGAAGATAAGAGCCGCAAGAAAAAACAACAAAAAAACAAGGGGGACCCAACATTTTTCACCCAAAATGTATGGACGGGGATGTAAGGCATAACAAATTCCAACTATCTAGGACAAATGCCTTAGCACATTTGAGAACTACAGAATCTCTAGTTAGCAAAACTAGAACAAGCCATTTCCCGAGGCATCTGACAAGCAAAGAGAAACATATTGAAGAGAATCTAACCACATAGGATCTAGTATGTAGCCCTTCATTAGTGGTGTCATGTGTGCTTTGGAAGGAAATCAAGCCGATAAACTTTGGGAGGAGTAGTGAAGAGGCACTAATTACATCGAACTAGTCATCAATTTTCTCATTTCTACTGGAGACCAGAGTTTCATCTCGCTTTCCTTTTCTTATTATTTTGTTTGTTTTTAGGTGGGAAGGTGGTACTTCTTTCACCATTGAACTTAAGCTTAGCTAATTTCAATGGTGGTACTTCTTTCACCTATCCACCTATACTTAGATGTTCGAAGAGGGGATAAAACTCCAGACATGGAAAGAATCCCTTAAAGTTTCAGACCTGGGTCAACCAACCAGTACAACTAATCTACCCTCAGTGTGTCTGATTACTTGTTCCTTATATTACTTGTGTTCACTAATTGTTAGACCCCCGAAGACAACACCTGATGGAGATTTCTCAAAGTGTACCACATCCTATGAAACAACCCTAGAGACCAGGCCAGCTCCACTATGCTAAAGATAGATTCTAAATTTCACCATACCATAGACATCATACGGGAAACCAGAGTTTATGTGAAGCATTCCAATTCCTACAAGATAGAATAAAACACTGGGACCCCAGAAGAAAACCAAAAATGAAAGAAAAAAATACCAAAAGAGGGCTACCCCAGAGGGCAGTCGATAAATCTATTTACAAGACACAGTACCTCGCAACAAGGCACCCGAAAGAAATATTTACAAGTGAATGGATTTACATAAAATATAGTTTTAGACAAACTTACCCTATTCAAAGTAGTGACTGAGAAACTGTCCATTAATGGGCAATGAGATAGGTTCACCAGTCAAGGTGTTAAGGCAGTAAGTATTTGCCCCGCAGATTTCTGAGATTAGGTATGGTCCGAGCCAAAGCCATTGGAACTTGGTATTCTTTTCTTTCTTCTCTCGGGCCTTGTCCCACAACAGGACCAGATCTGAAATCTGAAAGGCTTTGTATTGGGATCTTCTATCAAACCATCATTTTACCACTGCTTGATGATGCATGAAATGTTCAAGGGCTGCATCTCACTATTCTTCCATTCACACCATATTTAAGAGTCAAACCTCCATGATGTCCTCCCTATTGCTGAATTCTTGCATAAAATTTAAAACTGGGATCTGTAAGTTAACCGAGAATACCGGGATCTGGCCGTAAACTAGATGGAACGGGGATGTTCCTAGGGTGGCCTTGACATGAATGCGATCCACCCAGAGGGAAAATTTCAACTTTTGATGCAAATCCTGGGGATTATGTTCTAACAGGTGTTTGATCACTTCAAGTAGATTTTTATTTGTTAATTAAGCAACGCCGTTTCCCAGGGGATAATAGTTGCTCGAAAATTTCAAAGTGATCCTCTAGTTGTAGGTCCATTCGAGTAACTGTGCTGAAGAAAATTCTAGACCATTGTCACACACCAAAGAAAAGGGCATTCCAAACCTTGTGATGATGTTTTCTTCTATAAATTTGATAACTACGTCTGCCATGTTGTTTTTGCATGGTATAGCCTCAGACCACCGAGTGCAGTAATCAGTAGCAGTGAGAATGTATCAATGATTGGTAGATGAGTTGGGGTTGATTTCCCTGATGAAGTTAAATGCCCACTAGGAAAAGGGCCTAGCCTTGAAGACTGGTTGCAAAGGTATAGCTGGGTTATGCTCATGATGCACCGTAGTTTGGCAAGTGTGGCATTTCTTAACATGAGTGTAAATACCTTTGAATATACAGGGCCAATAGTATTCACCCTAAAGGATCTGATGGGCAGTGGCATCGGATGAGCCATGCCTGGTTCCAAACTGTAACACCCCAAAATTGGCACCTAACAACTTAATCAATTTTGGTGCATCCTCGAAGTCCTATTGTTCTAGGCAAATTCTTCTCCTAATTGACTTTAATCGACTGAGTTTCAAATGCAGAAAACCCAAATTTGCATAAATCTGACAATTACATTTAATTCCTAAATCTCAAATGATTATTAGCTAAAATCCCTATGATTAATTGATTTAATCCNAAAGTCCTAAAGTGCTTTTAATTAAATCAAATACACCCTCTTTGGCTAATATACATAAAAGGAATTGAAGGGTTATTTTATTAATTGAATGAATTATCCTCAAAAGGATTTCCATAATTCCATACGAAGAGACACTTATGTGTCCATAATTCATTCTTTAATTTTAATAAACCTTGCATATTT
>JAGRRI010045068.1:0-17267 GCA_018584345.1 Thuja plicata
AAAGAATTGAAGAATTTTGCAAAGATAGAAGCTTAGAAGAAGATGATGCATCCATTGAAGACTTTCTTGCAAAGAATCTCAATCTACATGAAGAAATCAAAAAGTTGAAAAGAGAAAAGGAAGTTCACTCAATCAGAATGTGTGAAGTTATGGAACTAAAGGACAAAGAACAAGATGATAGAAATATAGCACACAAAGATAAAAGAGTGATGAGTACAAGATTAGAAGAAAAATAAAATGAAATCCAACACTTATCACTTCAGCTAGATGATTTGGTAAGTCAACTCAACAATGCAACACAATAAGTTGTCAATCTAAGGACATAAAATAAAAGATTGTAGAATGACCTTAATATTGAAAAGTAAACAAATGAAAGTATGATGAATTCACAAACTAGCATGGATCAGGAAACAGAACTCAGACATCATGGATAGACCAGATTAGGTTATACTGAACAAGGTGAATCCTCACAACAAGGACCTCAAAGGAACAACAAACCTAAATGCAATCATTGTGGTAAGATAGGGCATACATCAAATAAATGTTGGAGCAATGGAAAGTCAAAAATTAATGGTAAATTCTACAGTTGAATCAAACATGGACATAGAGAAAGTGAATGCAAAGAGAAACCTAAGTTTGAAGGGAAATGCTACAAATGCAACAAACAAGGTCATAAATCTTCCGAGTGTAGAACTAAGAATTAGAATCCTACTAAATAATTAGCCAATGCAATTTTTTGTTGGGATTACAACACTTGGTACAGATGTTTTCCCTATGGTGAATATGGACACATTGGTGCAAATTGTGTGAAGAATCACTTCAAAAAAAAGACATCCTACTAAGAGATGCTATGTGTGTAAGCAAGTTGGTCATCTGAGCAAGAACTGTATGAACAAAGAAAAAGTTGATACTCATTTTGAGAATGGTAAAGAAAAAGTCTCAGAAATAAAAACTCAAATGAGAAAGAAATGGGTAAGGACATCCTCAAATAATTTAGATCAAAGAAATGAAGGATCTAATGACACCCTAAATAGTGAGATGGGTGGATCTATCATTAAAAAATAGGAAAGTAAGGAGATGACTGGAACTATACAATAAACAAGCCATCCTACATTAGTTCTAGATAAGAAATACAATCCATATCCACATATTTATGCATGAGGACATAGTGTAGTTCAACCTGAGTTAGAATGTTAGTTACACCTGAGTAACTCTAGCTCACCTGAGCTGAGTCGGGCAGTATTGATAACTCAAAAGTTAGTTTCACCCGAGCTTCTGAGTGAATCTTGGAGAAACACCCAAGTTACACTAGCTACTATGTACAAAGCATTTAATGAAATACTCTAACAGTTGAAAATCTCTTATATATGAAGGATTGTAAAGAGTATTGTTTACAAATATTTTAGTTTACAAGTGAATTCAAAGCTCTTAGCAATTTAGTTTGAATTCATGATTGAAAGTAGAGTTTGATTATTTTGTTTGAGCAATATGGAATCCACTTCCATAAGCAAGGTCAAGAAAGGTTTAGAGATTCTAGTAATAAATGCAATTTGTGATCCTCTTGTGTTCAAGCTTCATCTGAAAGTTGTAGAGGAGATAGACCCGAAGGGAGCTCATTCCCTAATTCCTCCAAGAGTATTACTGGTTAATGAAATTTGTAGCTTCTATCACTGCAACATACAGGAGCTTGCAACTAGTGAGATTAATCAAACATATGACAAGTTATGTACTGACAATAAACTGAAGCCCGAGCATAAGCACCTTGAAACCAAGGGTTTGACACATATCATGCATATGCTGAGGGAATCCCAGACAAAATGGATGAGATATGTTCTTAGTCATGTTCATGACATGCAAATATGGTTGGATCATCATGTGAAGATCACTAAGTAGATAATTCACTATGTCACTAGGTTCTCTATGCTAGAGAAGCCAAAAGACACCAAAACTGTAAACAAGGATGAACTAGTAGAGTTAACTCTTTTTGAGTGGGATGAAAGAGGCATGAGACTCAATGGATTAATAGATATGGAGATGAAATTTGGAATTCATGTGATAGAACACAAGATATACATCTCCAGTAGACCCAACACTGTTACATGCGAAGTTGTTGACCTAGCTTACAAAGAATTCAAGAAGAATATGGTATTTGACCTAGAAGAATTACAACTCACTCAGTTGAGAAAGAACATGGAGAGAATACAAGTATCAAAAACCAATTCATGTAAGTTTGGATCTCTTCTAATCTGCATACTATTTTATGTTGAGAATTTCTTTCCCTCCAAAGGAATGGTAGCATGGGAAAAGGATAGACAAATCATCCATCAAATTAATGAATTCATAGCTAAGATGGGAGATAATTTTGATAGCATTATGGATGGATACTTTGAAAGTTTTGAATAGAAGATGCAGAGTAGATATATGATTCCCATACAACTAGTTGAAAAGTACAAAGAAGAAATTTGTTTTCTAGTTGATTGTGATAAAGTGTATATGCAAGCAATAAAGCCTAGGGTTTCATGGGTACAACCCCTTCCATATGAGGTTAACAATGATGACACTAAAGATATCATAGAGGCTCTTGTGAATGAACCTATCAATCCAAAGGCACCTTAGTTTGGAACCTATGAGGGAGCAAAGAGGAGGATATCTTTGGAAATTGAGATTCCTAAGATATTGAAGAGAGGAAGAAAGAGACTTGATACATTCAAGAATTATGGAAAGACCTTCGACTCTCCTACAATATCTAAGAGAAAAGAGGACATAGTTAAAATAGAGGAGATAGAGTAAATTAAATCTAACAAGGAAGAAACTGATGTTAATCCTCCAGAAAAGAAGAGGAAGACAACACCTAGACAGAAAAGGAAAAAGGCACTACTCTTGTTGTCACCCTAAGAAGATCAAGGAGAAAAATTATACTAAGTGATGAAGAGGATGATGATGAAGAAGATATTGTGGTTTCCACTAAGCCTACACCTGTTGACGGGGTTTTGCTGACAGGATCTTCCAACAGTCATAAGTTATCACCGGGTACCGGAGGTACTGGCCAACTCCACCTGGGTGTCGGGTCACGATGGTGTGGGGATCAGTTGGGAGAAATGACTATTTTTGAGGGGGATAGCTAGTTTCTTCAACTCGTTCTCTTCGAAGATTCAATGAGGTGAGTTTTATCCTAGCATTCTACGCTGAGAAAATAAAATGAAAAAAAGATCCTACAGGGTTAGAAACACTTCATATAACTATAGTTATGTTTAAACATTCAAGATATTGATAATACTTTGATATACTACACTAAATACCGAAGAAATACACAAACATCAACTAATATTTTATCACGTAGCGAGGGAAAAGAGGTCGTTAATCTATTTGACATATCAAAGAAGAAGATGTAAAGAACATGAAACATAAAATACAATTAACTTAGAAGCATAAATGCCAACAACATCATTGCAAAGAATTCTCCCTTCTTCATTAATGTCTCTTCCAGCAAGCACTGGTGCGTGATACAATGGTGGCTCTAGGGGAGCGTCTAACTATTGAAAATGGAACAATGGAGCATTGAGCTCTACAACTAGAATGAGAAATCATCTTTCTATTACTATGGACAACAAAATCCTTAATTTTGTCGACCCTTGGAAATGGGCCAGTCTGGCTATTTATAAACATTCTATTCTAACCCTAACCCTAACACTATTTTTCATCATGTTTCAATAAAATACAATATCTGGGGGCCGGTACTACCTACGCCACCCTACAAAAGACCTTGAGATGGAATAGGCTTGACACGCCAGAAGAATGAGATAAGAATATACACTAGAAGAATCATCCTTGAGAAGAGAGCTAGGAAGGGGAAGGAAGAAAGTAGGTCCCCCAAGGATCGAGGCTACATGCCTCATAAATGGGAAATGTGGCACCTTGTCTCCAATGTGCTAGGTGTACTTCTAAATGATGCCTCGAGAAGACCATCCTATCAGAAAACCAACTGTTGAGTCGATGCCCCCTTGATGTAGCCAACTACCTTCTGGCAGCCTTTATTAACTACTGAAAATGACCGATCGGCCTCGGGGACCGGGACACAGATCACTCAAAAGAATACAAAATTTGGGATCCGAGACTCTAGGATCTGGGAACTTACATTCCCAAAAGAATAAAGAATACTAAATGTTTGGGTTTTGTCTGGCCTCCGGAGAAAGCTTAAGGTTGTTTATTATCATTGAAAGCCTGGAGGAGGCAAGGGATGCCATCTTTGTCAATATCCTTCAGGCTGGCCCTTTGGTACTTAGCCACCTCAATTTGTTCCCCTAGGTCCAGAACATTCTCCTTAAATTCATCAGCCATTTTTGCCGCGTCATGACCACTAAGAACCATACGAGTTAATTTTGTCATTTGAGCACTATCTATCCCCTCCAGGGATTGATATCGGGACTTCATCATTTCATCAAAACTCCCCAAAATTGAATCCTCTGGCATGCATGTATCTATACTGAAGGGGTCAGCCCTGGAAGTCTTTGCTACAAAAGACTTGTATAAATTGAAAGAATATTTCACTATATTGACTTTATCCTGTAGAGTCCCTACAATTTTCTTGTTTACCTCCAATGTGAGGTCAAGCATGGAGTGTTGGGTCTTCACAAAATCAAATGATTCATCCCCCAAAATTCCAGATTTAGAAACCATTTTCTCTCCCAGGCTGAGAAGTTCTTCAAGCTCTACCTTCCATGCTTGATAGTTTTCAATATCACCCTCCCACAGGTCAAAAAGAGTCTCTGCCTAGTGTAGAACATGTCAGGTCGTATATAAGTCTGGGAGGGTGGATACCAGGAAATGTTGAGTGTTTCCTATTTGTAGGGCGACCCACTCATTGACAGCCTGGGCCTTCTTCATTGTTCGTAGGGAGTCTATGTCGCTCTGCGGTAAATCTTCAGATGTGGAAGCCTCCAGAGGAGCGGCGTTGATAGGTCAGGCTAGCTCAATAAGCAACCCCATAAGGTTTTTATTTTTCACCTTTCCTATTTTGAGCCTTTGGGCTTCCTTTTCATAACAGGCCTCCACTGCCCTAGCTACCTCCTTTAGCAAATCCACCTCACCCTATTTTCCCCTTTTTCCCAATGATACCTTTGCAATGCTATAATCTCCAGGTTCTGCGATTGCTTCATCTACACCTAGGGGAGGTGTCGCCACAATGGGAACTATTTCTCTGCCCGGCCCGGTTTGAAGAGTATGAACCATCTGGGCTTTCTTGGCCTTCAGTGGGGCCTCAACCTAAGCCATCATTTCGGATAGGAAGAGAGGAGTTCCAAGAGTGGAGGGAGCTTTTCTTTTCCTGGTCTCTACTAACCACTAAGGCGGCAGGGGTGGCTTATCTGCCAGAGTCTATTCTCTTGGTTCTTCCTCGGTGTCCTGCGACTGCTGCTCCTTAGTGATGTGGGCCTCATCCATCCCTTTCCCTGTGTTTTCTTCTTTATTAGTAATATCTTCCTCAGCAAAATCCATCTCCTCAGCCTTTTCCTCTGTATCTATTGCTTTGTCTAGACTTTTGTTGACTTCTTCGGGGATTTCCTCTTCGTGTTGCTCTTCTTGTTGCTCGGCCACTACCGGGCTTCTTCTTCTATCGGCACATCCATTGGCAATAGTGGAGGTACTGGGCCAAGATTAAAAGTTTGGGCTGCGGTAATTACTTGCCCAAAGGTCACTCCTGGGAGTGGCACTTAGAACGTGGCGACTAGGGTTACGGTTATTCCCGAAGGACCGGCTCCCCAAGCAGATGCCATTTGTTCATCCTACCTTTGCTGGTCCACCCCCAAACTCTACATCTCCAGAGCATTGGAGGTAATCTCTGGCTCTACCTCCCTTTTCTCTATCTATTTTTCCTACTCCTGTGTAGGCTCTTGTTCCGCAGCTTCTTGTTCTGCAGCTTCTTGTTCTGCAGCTGGGACCTCTGCCTCCATTTGTCCGGTGTCCCGCTGTAAAATTCCAAACTCGTCAGTTGCAAAGGCATCATCAAATTCCTCCTGCGAGGGGGGACTAGCCGGGACTTCTGCATGCTCTGTTTCCTTTTTTGGCTTTGGGGAACTGGAAGAGAGAATTTCTACTTATGGGGTCTGGGACGTACCCAACTGTGGCTCTACCTTAGGCTTTGGTTAAGCCTCTTCTTTCTTTGGGTAACCAAGGGTGGCCCCACATCCCTTATTACTACTACTTCTATTGGATCCACCCTTTTTTCCTTCACCATTAAGGCTACTAGCGACAGGGAGGAAGGGAGACGAATTGGCCCAGCAATGAGTACTGGAGTGGCCAGCCATGTAATTAATTTCTCCCTCATTTGTTGGGAGGCTACCACTGACTGATTTATTTGTTCCTTTATGGGGACTTCTTGCACAAGAGGGGTCATGTCTATTCCTTTTCCTTTATCCACTCTCTACAAAGAAGTCCCAACCCCCAGAGTTAATTTTGGTGCTGGCTGGGCTGCTCGGCGGGTACTTCGAGGGCACACCTTGAACTAGGCATGACTTCGCTCAACCACCTCTCAGGTGAAGTCCTCAATTATAGGCCCTTCTTGGGAATCCCAATTTATCGGTGGGAGGGTCATTGTATTGATCCCCTTTTCCTTGTACTGGGGATCGATAGTGGGGCCAATGTCTGAGAAGTCCTCTGGGAACCTCCAGAGCTTCAACCTTTCCATCATACCTGCCATCATCCTGACATAGTGCCAGCTATGCAATTCCATGTCATCCTAGAAATATTCTCAAAAATCCTCCATATGGTAGTGATGGGGCTCTGAAGCTTGGGGAAGTGCCACTGCAATCTTGTCGTGCGGATCAAAATTTTTCTGTGCCAAGTAAAATTCTTCCAAGTTGTAGCTTTTTAGCTTGTTATCTGCCTCTTTTGCGGTGGTCAAGTTGCATAAGTAGTTCCCACAGATGATTGGGAATGGAATATTGGTTACCTTCTTCAAGGCAAAGAGTGCATGCAACTCCATTATCTGCCTGCAGTATTCCAAGAGCATAATCTTGTCCCCATAGTGTTTGGGCAACAAGCAGGGTTTTTCAGAGAAGCTGGTGACCCTAATATAAGTGTGCTATTGGAATTGGATGTAGTAATGTCCATAACTTTGGACCAAATTGATCACCTCTATGGATAGGTGGTATCCTACATCCCAGGTGGGTGTGAGAAGGTGATAGTAAATGAACACATCATTTACTCGACAAAAATTGGGGAAGCTAGCCTTCCTTTGAACCTACGAGAAATGGTCCCATAGTGACTTTTGTCCCAGGCCCATCCTGAGCATGTCATTTGTAAGTAGCCCATGGGCATGGGGTCTTTGCTGTGCAAGGACCCAGAAAACATAGGAAGTCATGTAAAATTTCTTTTTCTTGGTCAGTTGGAGGAACTGGGAGTCAACGTGGTTTGAAATTATAGCAGCCCAGTCAAAGTATCCTCCCTTGGTGGAGATGCTGAGGAGGAAGTAATACATCCATTTTGTGAATTCTTGGGCAGAGGGATACCCAAAGACCTGGGCCAACGCTATCATTCCCATCTAAATTCTCTCTTTGAACTTGAACCTAAGAATTTCTATCTTCATCCTCTTAGGGTTCCTCTTTGGAACCTTGAGCTAATGAGAGTTCATGTATATCCAGGTAGCATCCTCCAACTGTGTGAATTGGGCCAAGGCATCTGACCTTGTAACTATAGAAGACTTGTCAAATTGAGGGATCCCTAGACCCGCCTGGAATGTGTCAGGGTTGAGGGATACTAGAGGAGTGGGGTACCCGGTGGGTCTACGGCTGCAAGCATAACAGCCTGAATAGAAGAGTTGTAATTGGAAATCAGCGTTAGGATAAGCTTTGGAGATTGTATAGAGCACGAGAAATAGGCCACCTTAAGGATTCCAGAGTCCCCGACATTGATGGCCAGCTGATCTCTAGCCTATCACTAGATGTACATCATTTTCACTAAGGCCTACATTTTTAGCCATGTCCCGATGCTTGTGTCAGTAATAAGTTTAACCTTGGACTCAATCTTTGAGCCCATGATAACACTCTCTTGCACAAACTTCATAGTTAGGGGCAATTTCTCTAGGGCCCTTTCCATTTTGGATTTAACCGCCACCCAGGTAGCCATCACAAAAGGTAGCTCTAGACTCCCAGGTGGGGAGGATGCAGATGATTTAGACATGTTTCAGAAGCGTACTCCATAAACCTGCAAGGCAAAGCAACCGTTAGAACATATTAACAAATAAATACTCTGGGGTTTAGAGATCTTACCACCGTGATGCCTGCTTTTCCTGAAAGGTTAGTTTCATTCAGAGGAAACCCAAAAAGCACACACATTATATGAACTTAAGATTTGACTAAACAATCGTGTCAGGGAATTTCATCACACTTGGTAAAGACATGGGATGGATGATGGTAGGGGACCCGGAGCCCAAAGAAGTAACCATCGGTGAGGATGTGTAAAAATTCCAACCATCAAGCCCATGTGGGCGCCACGTGCATAGGTATTAAATAGGAGTTATGGAAATGGCGGCGGAGCCTATTGTTTGAATGCACAAAAAGTGGAGGCCACTTGGATAGATTTAAATGCATGCATGAGACATAAATGAGGGCCTGGCTAGTTTAATGGAGGAGAGAGAAAACTACCTATTTGAAACTAGTAGAGAGCTAAGTTTCAAACAGGTGTTTTTCTACCCTAAAACAAATTTATGGGCAGAAAACCAGTTACATAGGCAACTTGACCACCTTGCCAAGCTATCTAGAAGGATATGCATAAGATATACATGAAGAGCTGAGGGATATATACATGGGGAATGAAAGGATATACAAAAAATATACACTAGAATTTACACACATCTACACCACAGGAAACCAGGCAAGGCACAAAGTATATACATCTTTCTACATTATCTACAAGCCAACCACAACTGTGCAGAGGGCAGACAACCCTCTAGTAGAGCTGACCCACCAACGGGTAGCAAAACCAGTAAAAGAAAAATAGAATTGAAGGACAACAAATAAAAATAGAGAGGGAATACCAGACAAACAAAAACAACACGGCGGGAAAAGAGACACGAACCTGAGAATAGTGAAAGGAGAAGGAAAGGAGTCACCACGGTAGCTCTACAACAGCTACAGCTGCCAAATGATCACAACCTACCACTATGAAGCACTCACAATCGCTAGAAAAGGATGGAAGTGTTTAGCACTGATTATCATTAATTCTCTGCAAATCGCTTTGTAATCACTCTAAAATCGCTCTGAGTGCTTGAGTGTTTTAATCATGGTAAATGTGAAGGTGACACATAACTTCTATTTACACCCATGGTAAAAAGGCGATCCACCTTCTTCCAACAATCTCTGGACAAGAAAACCTCCGGACCTCGGGCCTGGGGATTCCCTGCGATGATCACCTTAAGAACATCATGGCGAAGAATCTCAAAGTTCAGAGTCCAGTTCCTGACAAAGAACAACCTCTGGGACCAGGGTCCCGGAGACAAGAAACTGACCAAACAAAATGTGACAATGGGGAAGAAAAACCCTAGAGAAAGAAAACAAAAGGAGAGAAGACAAGAGCCACAAGCAAAAACAACAACAAAAAAAGGGGGACCCAACATTTTGCACCTAAAATGTAGGGACGGGGATGCAAGGCATAACAAATGCCGACTATCTGGGAAAAATGCCTTAGCGCATTTGAGAACTACAGAATCTCTAGTTAGCAAAACTAGAATAATCCATTTCCTGAGGCATCTGATAAGCAAAGAGAAACATATTGAAGAGAATCTAACCACATAAGATCTAGTCCGTAGCCCTTCATCAGTGGTGTCATGTGTTCTTTGGAAGGAAATCAAGCTGATGACCTTTGGGAGGAGTAGTGAAGAGGCACTAATTACATCGAACTAGTCATCAATTTTCTCATTTCTCCTGGAGACCAGAGTTTTGTCTCGCTTTCCTTTTCTTATTATTTTGTTTGTTTTTAGGTGGGAAGGTGGTACTTCTTTCACCATTGAACTTAATATTAGCTAATTTCAATGGTGGTACTTCTTTCACCTATCCACCTATACTTAGATGTTTGAAGAGGGGATAAAACTCCAGACCTGGAAAGAATCCCTTAAAGTTTTAGACCTGGGTCAACCAACCAGTACAACTAATCTACCCTCAGTGTGTCTGATTACTTGTTCCTTATATTACTTGTGTCCACTGATTGTTAGACCCCCAAAGACAACACCTGATGGAGATTTCTCAAAGTGTACCACATCCTATGAAACAACCCCGGAGACCAGGCCAGCTCCACTATGCTAAAGATAGATTCTAAAGTTCACCATACCATAGAAATCATACCGAAAACCAGAGTTTATGTGAAGCATTCCAATTCCTACAAGATAGAATAAAACACTAGGACCCCAGAAGAAAACCAAAAATGAAAGAAAAAAATACCAAAAGAGGGCTACCCCAGAGGGTAGTCGATAAAGCTATTTACAAGACACAGTACCTCGCAACAAGGCACCCAAAAGAAATATTTACAAGCAAATGGCTTTACCTAAAATATAGTTTTAGACAAACTTACCCTATTCAAAGTAGTGTTTGAGAAACTGTCCATTAACAAGCAATGAGACAGGTTCACCAGTCAAGATGTTAAGGTGGTAAGTATTTGGCCCGCAAATTTCTGAGATTAGGTATGGTCCGAGCCAAAGCCGTTGGAACTTGGTATGCTTTTCTTTCTTCTCCCGGGCCTTGTCCCACAACGGGACCAGATCTGAAATCTGAAAGGCTTTGTATTGGGCTCTTCTATCAAACCATCATTTTACCACTGCTTGATGATGAATGAAATGTTCAAGGGCTGCATCTCACTATTCTTCCATTCACACTAGATTTAAGAGCCGAACCTCCATGATGTCCTCCCTATTGCTGAATTCTTGCATAAACTATAAAACTGGGATCTGTAAGTTAACCGAGAATACTGAGTTCTGGCCGTAAATTAGATGGAACGGGGATGTTCCCAGGGTGGCCTTGACATGAATGCGATCCACCCAGAGGGAAAATTTCAACTTTTGATGCCAATCCTGGGGATTATGTTCTAACAGGTGTTTGATCACTTCAGGTAGATTTTTATTTGTTAATTAAGCAACACCGTTTCCCAGGGGATAATAGTTGCTGGAAAATTTCAAAGTGATCCTCTAGTTGTAGGTCCATTCGAGTAACTATACTGAAGAAAATGCTAGACCATTGTCACACACCAAAGAAAAGGGTATTCCAAACCTTGTGATGATGTTTTCTTCTAGGAATTTGATAACTACGTCTGCCATGTTGTTTTTACATGGTATAGCCTCAGACCATCGAGTGCAGTAATCAGTAGCAGTGAGAATGTATCAGTGATTGGTAGACGAGTTGGGGTTGATTTCCCTGATGAAGTCAAATGCCCACTAGGTGAAGGGCCTAGCCTCGAAGACTGGTTGCAAATGTATAGCCAGGTTACGCTCACGATGCACCGTAGTTTGGCAAGTGTGGCATTTCTTAACATGAGTGTAAATATATTTGAATATACAGGGCCAATAGTATTTAGCCTGAAGGATCTGATGGGCAGTGGCGTCGGCTGAGCCATGCCTGGTTCCAAACTGCCTGTGGAATTCATCAATCACCTTTACAGCTTGGTCTCTGTCGATGCACCAAAGGTACACTCCATAGTTTCTGCGGTAGAGCGCAGAGTTTTTGATCATGAAGTGGGCACTTTTCATCCGCAAGGCACGGTGTTTATTGGGAGGTAATCCCTCTAGGCATTTATTATTTAGTAGAAAATATACCAAATTTGTATACCACGGGTCTCAGGTGATAGACTCCACTGTGTAAGCCTGACTTTCTATGTGGGGACTTTCTTCTGCCATTGCTTGACTTAGTCCCTGGCCTTATACTATCTTCATAGGCTGCATTTCTAAGTCATATTCCTAGAGGATGGCCATCTATTTCCCCTGTCTTTCACCAAATTCACTCTACATCAGTAGAGACTTGATGGCCTGGTCCAGAATGATAGCATGTACCTTGCTCCAGAGAATATAATGCCAGAATTTATTCACAGTGTGAACTAGAGCGAAGGCCTATTTTTCTAGTGATGAATATCAGACTTCAGCATTCTTGAAGGGGGAGCTCATGAAAGCTATTGGTCATTCTTCCCCTTCAACCTTTTGAGTCAACACTGCCGTGGCAGAATGCAGCCAAGCAAAGGAGTAAATGTAAAATGGAAGGGAATAGTCGGGACTAGCCAGGACAGGTGCTTCCATTATTGTCTCTTTGATCTAGGAAAACACTTTCTTTGCTTCAGGACTTCACTCAATCTTGGTATCCTTCTTCATCATCTCATTGAGTGGTTTTACTATTTTTGCGAATTCAATGATGAACTGCTAGATGAATTTGATCTTTCTGAAGAAAGATCACATCTCTTTCTTGCTACCGGGCATTTGTAAGTTTAGCAATGCTTTGAATCCCTTAGGGTCAATGGATATGCCCTTCTTAGAGATTATATGCCCGAGTAACTTCCCCCTAGTGACCCTGAATATTCCCTTCTTGGGGTTGAGGGATATTCCATACCGGCAACATCTCTCACAGATTTGAGAAAGATGGGAAAAATGGTCACGCCTATCTCAGGAAAAGATGGTCAAGTCATCCATGTAGATGATTATACAATGATTCAAAAGGCCCTTGAATGCAATGTCCATGGCCTTTTAAAATATGGCCCCTACATTAATCAGACCAAAGGGCATTCTCCTGTATGCAAACGTTCCCCACTTGGTGGTGAACGTTGTTTTCTCCCTGTCTTCATACTTAACCATGACCTGGTTATATCCAGAGTACCCATCCAAGAACGACATCATCTGGGATCCATTCACTATCTGTAACACCTCATCCAACAAAGGGAGGGGGTGATTATCTTTCTTGGAGGCCTTGTTCAAGTCTCAGAAATCCACGCAAAGGCGGATCTCAACATTCTTCTTTCTCACAGGGACTAGATTGGAAACCCATGTAGTGTGCCAGATTGGGAAGATTATCTGAGCTGACAGTAGTTTTTCTACCTCTTGATGAATCAGAGGCTTGATCAGGGGGTTGACCGATCATTGCTTTTTCCAAAAGGGTTTAGCATTGGGCTTCAGGGGAATAGTATGAGTCATAATGGATGTGTCATATGTTTTCAAGTCTTTGTAACCCCATGCAATTACATCAATGTATTCTTGAAGAACCGTGAGAATATTCTCCTTCTCCTCAGGGGAATAGGAGGTACCAATGTGGATCATCTTTTTCTCACCGGACTAGCTGATGTTTACTTTTACAAACTTTCCTCCCTCAGAGGAAGATGACACTTTCTCCTAGGCCTGATGATCTGAGTCAAAGATTCATTCCAGTGCAACCATCCCCTCTGGGATGGTATTAGTAGGTAGGTCCATGATACCATCATCTTTGTCACCCTGCCCAGTATCATCATGGTCTCATTCTTCCATTATCTAGTTTTCAAAGATGCCAACATTTTCCATGAAGGCCAGGATATGTTGATCGTCCTCAAAAATTTGAAAGTGGGTGACATTGTCTGGAATGGACAGGGTGGGGACCATCAAAACTAAAAATCTCTAGAGTCACAAGCCGGCCATTGGCTCAAGTGTGCTGTCAAAAATGACAAGGGCATTTGGGACATAGTTTCATCATGGGGGAATGAGTTCAATGCCAAAGGCATCAAAATCTTCAATAAGACTCCAAGCCTGATTGTGGTATGTGGCCAACCTTTTGTTGTGGCATGTGTATTGACTCCGGACTTGTTTGACAATCAACTCTAAATCACCCAAAGCCCGGAGGCAGGTGACACCTTTCCTTAACACAAATAAGAGTCCAAGGACCAAAGCCTCATACTCTGTGACATTGTTTATACAGTTGAACTACAGTTTGTAGGACGCAAGGAAGGACTTCCCTCGTGGGTTGATTAATTCTACCCCATCCTCACAGCCTTGTTTGGATTGAGACCCATCAAACTTGAGGGTCCACAAATCATTGTTCATAATTTGGGGCTGGGGAGGGAGAGTAGGCTTTATATTTCTCTTGGGAGACTTAGGGGTTCCCTCCCAAACTACTGGTGTGGAGGTAGAGTTTACCTCTGAAGGCATTTAGATTTGGGATTCCCGGGGAGATGGCACCAAAGGAGTGCATCCTGTAGGAGCACTGGCCCTTGGGGAATTAGCTATATGTTCTTTATCCCAGAAGGCATTGATGTGTCGGTTAGCAATCGAAAGATAGGGCCCACACTCAAGCTCTAAATGCTTTTGATAGTGTACTTGGCACCAAGTGCCGGATAGGAGTGTAGCAAGGGTCACTGTAGCACCTTGAGAGTCAACCTCAACTCTCATCTTTTCTTCTAGGTCCTAGGCTATTTGCAACACTGTAGGATCCTCTTTGGGGATGAAATCGAATGTTAAAATTTTAAAGGGTCGGTACACCCCTGGGGAAGTCTCAGAGAAGAAGACCTCATTGACCCTCCCAACCTTGGTAAGGGCCTGTTTCATCCGGGGTTTTCTTTCAACCCATATCTTATTTGATTTTCCTTCCCAGGGGAGCCATAAATGGGTGAAGTCGGTCAAAAAGTATCCATTCAAGGACTTAGACCAATTCTGACTTAATAACATCCCATAAGTCTCTGGTATGTCCACCACTTGAATGTCGATTATGCTGGTTATCCCAGGGTCCTGGATAAGCTGTATCCAAACATTCTTCAATTCCCCCACCATTTTTATGGCAGTCTTATCCAGCTGGATCACTACACCATTGGATGGGGTGGGATGGAATCTGAGCTTCTGATAAATGGATAAGGTCATGATGTTACCTGAAGCTTTGGAGTCTACTAAGAAATTGTGTATATTTTTGCCTTGGATATTCAGGCCTACTAGGAAGGGAGGATCATCATTTTTCCCCCAAAAGATGACCGCATTAGCATCTTTAAACGAGACAGTCTTGGGTGGGTGGCTGATGGCTTTTGGGTTCTCCAAGAGCTTCAGAAGAGACTTCTTCTATTCAGGATAGTTTAGCAAGACCTCCATCGAGGTCATGGAGGTGGTGGTCCTTTCTAACGCCTTCATAATATCAAATCTTCCTCCTAGGAATTAGTGATTTTCCTCAGCTAGGTCTTTTGCTTGGTTAGAGCTAGGACCCTTTAGAGGAGTGGGTCAGTCCGTTGTGTTATTCTAGGGAGGAGGGGTGTCTTTGATAGGAGGCATGGGTGTGTAAGCTGGTCCTTTACCAACCTGACTCCAAGTATTATATGGAGTCCGTAGGTTGGTAAAGGTGTTGGCCTCAAAGGGCAGGATAGATTCATCAAAGACTCCCTATAATTTATATTCCTCTTCATCTTCCTCAGAAGTTTTGAAGATGGTCTCATAGGTGAAGGCACTATGGGTTGGCTCTTAGATAGGAGGCTCTGGAGGAGTGGCATCATGCGACTTCTGTCTATCTAGCTAGGAGATCATGATGATTTTTTCCAATGTGGCATAATTTACCTCATTGTATGAACCCGTGTCATGTAATCTGCACCAATTAGTCATGGGCTGGAAGTCTGTGACTGGTGTGAAATGTGATGGTCTAGTAGTGTTTTGGTTGGAACTTTGGTTTGGAGGTGGGCCTTAAGTGTTCATGTTATTGTTCCATTGCTGTTGATTGGGCCTAGGCCTGTTGTTGAAGTTTCTTCCCCCAGCATTGTTGTTTCATTGGCCAAAAAAAATGTTTCCCCTCTGGGAATTTGAATTCTGGGGTGCATAGGACCCCACCTTCAGTTGGCCCATATCCATAGTTAAGGTGGACAACATTTGCCAGAGGGATTCAACCTCGGTGGTCAACTGAGTGTTGGCGTCACAATGTAACAGTTGTTGTTATTGGTTTCCCAGGAAGGTGGTAGTATTAGCTAGAGTTGAGGGCAGCAATCCTCCAATCATGGATGACTGAAAGAAGGGCACTCCAGATGGTTGTGTCTAAGACTGTTGTGCCTACTATGGCTAATTCCAAGGGAAAGTTTCTAGACCTGGTACCGCCTGGGTTTGTGTTGGATAAACGTACCGGGCCTGCTAGTCTATTAGGGGTGGTGGGGGATTCATTGCCATCGAGGGGGCACCCATTTCTAGATTGGGGTTATACCCGCTGGTGTACGCTGTTCCGCCAGGGATCATGTTGAAGGGTGTACTCCACCCGATCCTGCTTAGAGATTTGTTGAGACCATGGGTTAATTCTAAAGCTAGGTTGTAAACCTTCATGAAAGTGTCCCGGTCACCTGCGGCGGTTGTTCTCCAAAGGAGAGTGGCAACAAAGGGGTCCATCACATTAAGGTAGGTCTGTATGGTTACTTTTGGTGATGGAATAAAAGGGCTCGTGCACCGCTTCAAGGCACGCTGGAACTGATGGTTGAATGTTGCAAGAGGTTCATTGGGTTCCTTCCTGATGGAGATGAACTAGTTATGGGACCAGGCTGGGTCCACATGTACGTGAAAGGCAGCCAGGAAGGCATCCTCCATGTCCTGCCAACTATTTATGGAGTTGGCAGGAAGGTTAAGGTACCAGTTCAACTCACCTTGTCCTAAAGACAAGGGAAACATCCTAGTCACAACATCTTCATGCTAGATCCGGTGTCGTTTCATGGCATCCTTATATGCCTGTAAATGTTCTCTTGCGGTCTGTGAGCCTAAGTGCTCATATCATGGGCAGATCTTCTTTGGGTGCGAGGGTAAGTCATTGATTGCACCCAAAAAAGTTTACATTGGGGACCCAATGTTTCTAAAATACACGACCATTAGAGAAATTCAATTTTGGGTAGTTTGGGAACTGGTTCCCGGGATTGCCTGAGAAGTTTGGGTATTCTAAGGTATGCTAGACCCCCAGATAATAGTGGCTGGTGTGATTTTTGAGGATCACTTCTTTCAAGTAGGAAGCTTGATTTCAACAAACCTTTTGAGATTAGGGGTATACCTAAGGATTCTTTCAAATTTCACTGGGGAGAAAGACCCAATCCTGCTGAAGACTTGACTCTTAAAACTATAACTCAGGGAACCCTCGGGAGGTATAAAATTAGAATCTCAAGAGGGGGACAAGTTCATGCCCTCCTTCTAGCACTAGTTTTTGTTGATGGGGTTTTGCTGACCGGATCCGCCAATAGTCATAAGTTGTCACTGGGTACCGGAGGTACTGGCCAACTCCACCTACAAAGGTTATCTGGGGAAGTTATATTCCCCGGGCCTTCAAGCACCTAGGTGTCAGGTCACG
>JAGRRI010045070.1:0-24363 GCA_018584345.1 Thuja plicata
CTTGAAATCTTTCTTCTTAGTTTGTCCTTCACACTTAGATTTCACTTAGAGAAAATGAGAGGAGAAGGTTTCCTTATATACAAATCTAGGGCACAATATTCTAGAGAGGCCTACATAGGAGAATCAAATTACCATTAGACCTATACCCCTAGAATTGGACCTATATTAAATATAATTTCAAGGTTTGTTTCCTCGAAGATTGAAACAGCCGACTCGAATGCAGTAATTAAATCTTTTCGAAGCCCACCATCCGAAAACCCTGGAAACTTGAAATTTGGACCTTGGGTCAGAATCAAGGTCAATTATGACCTAGGTTAGGGTCTAGGTCAACCTTGACCTAGGTCAAGGTCGAGGATGACCTGGACCCAGAAAGGTTTATTTTGACCCTGGGGTCAAAAATATTAGGTTTGCAGTTTACGATGTCAGAATTAGGCTGAAGAGAAGTGGGAAATGGGGTAGAACTGGAGGAAAAGCCAGATCCAAGTCATAGAGCCATTAAGGTTCTCTACATGACCCCAAACCACTTTCTTAGAGGGATAATCCAATCCAAAATGGAAGTGCTTCCATTTTCCGATGATACATTTAGCCTCCACTTTAGCAAGAGTATGAACTTGATGCAAACTCTAGGTAAAGGAGATCATAAAGAAAAGATAATCTTATTGAAATAAAAAGGGACAAAGGAATCGTCAAGCCCCTAGGGAATCAATTCTTTGTCAACCCCAAGGTTACAATAAGAGAGACATCACCACTCAAAGAGAAAGGAGAGAGAGGAGTGGCCAGCTCGCCCTGTAAGATGTGTGTATCTCACTGTTAACCACAAAAAGGATAGGATGGACCACTAAGAAAACACTTGATAGTCACCCCATAAAGTTGTGCACCTTCTGCAATATTTGTGCATGTATGTAGTGCATCTTCTAATGGCTTTTATGAAGTACCCATAGATCCATATCAGCACATCACCATGGAATACATTTGTAAAATGTGTATCTCTTTAGGATTTAGCAAATTATGTGTGTTACCTTTAGAGGATTTAGCATATTTAATTTCAATTGAATGTGTATCTCTTTAGGATTTAGCAACCTATGTGCATTATCTTCAGATCATTTAGCATCATGCAAAACAAAAGGTTAGAAAAAAAATGAATAATCTAGAACAAGGGACGCCGTATATATGGCCCCCTCCTTAAGATGGAAAAATACATTTTATTTTAACATGTTAAGGAAAGAAAAGAACAAGGCTAAAGCCTTCTTTAGCATCAAGACAATTTCCATACACAACACCTAGTCGAAGCCAAGAAGGTCACAACTCCTATGAGGCCATGGAAGGGACGAGTGCAAAGATTTATCATGCAAGAAGTGAAAAAGTAACCCTTCTGAGAGATAGCGCACTATTAAGTTTCCAAGGGGAGAGATTTATCAACCATGGAAACCCAATGTCAAACAACTAAATAGCTTATGATCAAGGACATAGACCCCCAATGCAAACCAAAATTTTCATGTATGATTGGATATCACATAATAGATAGATACTGCTTAACCAAGGGAAAAGTGAATCTCAGAAAGATAGAAAGGAAGGAGGTGGCATACTTTCCCCTCAAGCATAGGAACAAGGATGAAAGGGGACCTATTATATCACTCACAACACTATGCAAGACAATAATCCCCCAATGATTAGGCTAACATTGTTTACATAATATGGATCTCCATAATAGGAATATAAATATTATTTAGAGAAAATAGGATTGAAATACAACTCATTGCCACATGATATATAAATAACTTTACTATCAATGAGCTGCCTAATATTATAATGTGAAGCTTGACATTCATTAGTAGAGTAATCATGAAATGTATGATACAAAGAAAAAGGTAGAGTCTTCAAGTGTGAACTACATTTTTTTTTTGCGTTTAGGTATAGTTACCTTAACACGAAGGAGTTTAGGCGAAATAACTTCTTGGTAAAATTCCTTCATAGGGTCACCATGTTTTGAATTGTTATTTGAGATGTTGGTAACATTGATATGTTGTTGAGGATTAAATCCCAATCCATAAGAGGTCTCATGCCCCCCATTCTTTAAGGGCATTTGAATTCCCTTTTTATGCTAACCATACCCTTGACCATGGAATCCTTGTTTAACTACTAAGTGATAACCAACACCCTAACAAAAAGCCATATCAGAAGGAGTCAATGGAACTTCAATAGTCACCATGTCATCACTAGTAGGTATGACAGAGTCATAGTGTGTAGAATCAGCGACAAAGTTATTATGAAGGGAATGATAAGTAGAATAAAAAGCTCGTTGTTCAAACTCTCTTTGTTAATTCATAAAATCAAGATTAGAAACCTTATACTCTCCAATAAAGGTAGGATTAAAATTGAAGGTTCCCCAATCATCTCCAGGAAGAGAATTAGAGGAAGAAGGATTAATATTAGGAATAGGAATATTGTGGGTTTGAATATTCAAACAAGGATTTGGTGGATCATCCTCATGAAGTATATACACCATGTTGTTGTGAATAAACTTGACTTTACGGTGAAGGGTGGAAGGAACATCATGCATCTCATGCAACCAAGGTGTACCCAAAATGAGGTTATAATTAAGAGGTCCAAGAATAACATGAAAAGGAGTATTTAGGATGACCAGACCTACTTTGATAGGTAAGGTAATGATGCCCAAGTTTTTATTATCAATGTTATCAAAGCCACATATAGGAGCATTATCAAGTTGAATACTTGAAATACCAGCTTTAATCTCTTTGAGCATGTCCATGCTACAAATATTAAGCCCAAATCCATTATCAATCAAGGTCTTATGAATGACACTCTTATTGATAGTAGCAACAACCATAAGAGAATCATATTGATTATGTAATTCTTTAGAAAGTAAATCATTTAGAGTAAATACAATGTCAGGAGGACCCGGGAAAGCATGCATATGTTGTAAGAAGGCATTGATGTTCTCTTGATTAGGAGGTAGAGTGGGAAGATTTTCTAGAGATTTTTGCAAGGATTCATGGTAGGTAGGTGAAGTTTGAAGAAGCTCCCATAAAGAAATCTTGGAAAGTGTATTGCGGAATTGGTTTATCAATTCATACTCTTGGCTAGGAAGATGGGGTGGAGGAGGAAGAATGGGTTGAGAAGGTGGTAACAAAGTAGGAACCACCTGATTAGGTTGAGGGTTATTCCTTGTATGATAGGTGTGAGCTATCAAATATTGATCATTTATAGACTCTAAAGACTCCATAGGTTTACCTTTTATAGCAATGTGTGGACAACCTTTAAAAGTCAACAAAGGTTTTCGATAAACCATGTTAGTTGTCTCAACACTATAAACAGGTTCATAAGAAGGAAGAAAAGAATACATCCTAGGAGGAAATGAGGTAGGATCTTGATTCTCCATAAGATTAGCACTAAGAGGGAGAGCATTAAGGGAATTCATATCATTCTTTTCTAATGCCTCATCACTAGAAGGCATCCCAAATGGAGGTAAAACATCTATAATGTTTTATTCTTTCTCTAAAATGTCTGCATAAGGGGAGTGTGTTTTAGAAAGAGAGTCACCATCATGTATGAATATGTCATCCATTGAGAAATCACTCTCTAGTATCAAAGCATCTTCATGAGGAGGGGATAAATCAATGTTTTTATCCAAGGGTTCATCCCAAAAAAGTAGAATCATCCACAATGGCTTCCTGAGGAAGAGAGTAATCAACATCCAAATCCAAAGGTTCATCCCAAATAGGAGGATTATCATCCCTATCAATAAAGCACCTTGTAGGAGCACCATAAATCACTAAACCTTGATCCCTAAAGGGGAAAGAAGGTAAATTATATTCTAAAGTAGGCTCATACAAAAGGCATATATTAGGAGAAGAATTAACATCAATCCTCAACTCTTCTCCATAAAAATAAAGATTAAAGTCATTCACTTGCTCTAATATATCCTTACAAGGTAATACAAGAGAGGAAAAAAAAACATCACACACACTAAATGAAGTCTTTCTAGGTGTATCAATGTTATAAATAGTGGAACTTGAAGGTAACCATGCACACACCCTATGGTAAAGGTCAATTGAAGAGGTTGTAGAGGAGGATGAAAAAGGAATATGATCAATGGAGATCTTATTCGAATAATTTTCATCCTCACTTCCATGTACCTCATTGGGGGATCTATCATCTTTCACAAAAAAATCCTCATCAAAGTATTCAAAACAAAAATCATACATGTTGAACACAATTTAACATTACCAGCATGAAAAATGTAAATGTTTTTGTATTTTTAAAGAACTTTGTGATTTTTAATTTTGACATATAAATGCAAGAGAATAAAATAAATCTAATTTTAAATGAATGTAAGATCTGAGATAAGATGCAAATCTAACACAAAAATGAAAGAGTTGTCTATCGCGGGTTCACCAAAATGTAATAGGAAAATATGGATAGTGTTTAGAACAATGGGGGTTTTCTCATAAAAGTGACCCTATGCACATATTATCCACCTACATTTAATTGTTATGATAAGAGGTGTAAATATGGAAATGAAAGAAAAGAATAATGAAATAAAATACATACTTCTGAAAAACAATCTGCTGAAAACCCTATCAAATAGTCTTGGAAACTGTTGATTTCTGCGTTCCTGAAATAAAACTGTGAGATCTACAAAACCTAGAAATCTTTTTCTTTTCTGAGAAAGGTTGATTTTGACGCAAAAATGAATGTCACCTTTGACCAAAAAGTTCTGATTCTGACGTAGAATATATTGTCAATTCTGACCCAGAAATGAATGTTGCTTTTGACCCAAAAGTTTGGATTGTGACCTAGAATTTTTGATTCTGGCCTGCACAGTCTGATAGAAAATTTGTTTATGGTTCCTAGAAGTTTCTTGAAAAGGGTATTCAGATCTGCACTCCAATTTGTTGTTTCGTACCTGTACCTGCAAGAAAAATGGTTTTGTTTGTTTGGGGGGAGGGGTTTGCCTCTGTCAAACCCAGTTTTGGAATTAACCTTAAAGTGTAATTGAAATTGCATAAGTAACAAAGTAAATAAATGAATTCACCATGCTTGTAAATAAACCCTTATGTAGGATTTGAATCCTTGGATCCACAACTATGTATGCTTCAAATGAATTTAGAATGTAGAATGTAGGATGTCTCAAATCAATTTCTTTTAGATCTTCAACACCAATCTTGAATGGATCTTGGAATATGAATAAGCTTGCATGGATGTGTATGGAGAAATCTTCAACAAGAGGGCTCCATAGAGATTGAATCCTTCAATGGCTACCAATGGATCTCCTTCATGAATTGAGTGCTTGAGAGTGCTTTAATGCTTGGATGTTTGAGAGTAGATGAATGCTTCAATCGATATTTAGCTTACTTCAAATCTTGCTTCATAGATTGTGCTTCACACTTAGATTTCACTTAGAGAAAATGAGAGAAGAAGGCTTCCTTATATACAAACCTAGGGCACAATCTTCTAGAGAGGTATACATAGGAGATTTAAATTCCCATTAGACCTACACCCCTAGAAGTGGACCTATATTAAATATAATTTTAGTGTTTATTGCCTTGAAGACCGAAATAGACGACCGGGCAGTGGGAATTAAATCTTTCTGAAGCCCAACATCTAGAAACCCCAGAAACTTGAAATTTGGACCCTGGGTTAGAATCAAGGTCAATTATGAACTAGGTCAAGGTCAAGGTTGACCTTAACCTAGGTCAAGGTCAAGCGCTAACTTGACCTAGGAAGGTCGATTTTGACCCCGAGGTCAAAAATCTCAGGTTTGCAGTTTAGGATGCCAGAAACAGGTGGGAGAGAAGTGGGAAATAGGGAAAATCCAAATCCAAGTCAGACACCAATTAAAAGTGCCATAAATGACCCCAAACCACTTACTCGGAGGGCTAAGCCAGTCCATAATGGAAGTTCTTCCATTTTCCAATGATACAGAATCAAGTTTTAAATCTGTTTGCGTGGATAGTTGATAATGTATCACAATTTCCGTTAATAAAAGAAATGTTTTATCACTGACACTAAATCAGGCTATTTATAATTTCATACACTCATGCACTTAATATGAAATATTTATAGAATTTTGAAGGACAAATGAACTAATTTCACACACTTGTGCATTTAATATGAAATATTTACATAATTTTGAAGGACAAATGAATTAATAAGGTTAGAGAAAGAATTGAGGGCTATTTATAGATGATCTATGCTTCTTTCTTCTTCATTTCTCTTTTGGTTTGGGTCTGCCTTTGCTAGTACTTGAAAGATTGCTTCTGGTTTAGGTCTTTAGGCTGTATAATTTTTGATATTTTGGTAGTTGTTTATTGAGGACAGACACTCCTCTCTATTTGATAAGCACATCTATGGAGGAACATAAGGCCTTTTTGGGCTTGGTCTCAAACCAAACCCTTAAATGAGTTTGCAAGGAGTTTGGAGCCTTAACAAATCAGGCTAAGGATGGTATTGGGCTATGAATTTTTGGAAAATATCAATAGGTACTGAGTTAACCCAGACATTACATCATATTTTTTGGCATCTCTTTTTGACCTCAGGGGAGATAAGATGGATATGCTCCTTCTATTAAGGAATTTATTCAAATATGAATTCTTGGGTGATGCTTTTTAGGTTGCCATTTTTGCACAATTAGGGGTGGGGTTCCCTTGGGCAAGTGATTTACACAAGTTTCTCAAGATAGACCAAAATGTGGCCATGTAACCTTTTCTTTTGAACCTAAATGTTCAGCAGTTGAAACATCATAGGAAATGGGCGCAAATTGGTAGGGATTTTCTTTGCAAATGGTTTTTGGTGGATGACTTGGTGGAATCCATATGGTTGTATGAATTCATAGAGCCTATCATCTCTGAAGATTTCCACTTAGAAAGATGAGAAAATCCTTAGTGTTGTGTCCCTATGGCCTAAAATTTAGAAATTGTAACTCTAGTACATTTTTTTTTGCCACTACCTCACAACCTCCCTCATTTTATCTTTAACATTTTGTAGGGACTTTAAGTCTCCAAGTCCAAATATTGTAAATTTGTAGCAAATATTAATGAAAACTTTGCAACTTCATTTCAGTTTGTTTTATGGATTTAAATTTAAAATATGAATGTGTGACATATGTAATTTTATAATTTGTGAATTTGAAAATGAACCAAACAAATGTTAATGTATGTGTGTTATTTAATTAACTGTAAGAACTTAAATTTTGCATGTATCATGTCAGATGTGTGTGACTGTGGAATTGTGAAAGTTTAAAGTATTCAGTTATTCTTTAAACTTTAAAGTAAAATTAAAATCGAAAATTAGCATAATTTTTTTTATTAATGTGGTGGCTGGTCAGTGTCGTGTGCACTTTGGGCCAATTCCAAATTGCAATTCATAAAACATCTAATAATTTCAATGTCCCGACTCCCATCGAGTTAATATCGCCTCTTTGGTTGTCGGTTTGTTCACCATCATTGCACGTGGTATGTACATTATACTATAAGAATTGATACGGTTGACACGTACCTTAAAATTTTGTGTTTAGAACCCTAAATTGTAAATGTATTAATCGATACCATTGATTGATCATAAACCAGTGACTAGAGTTTTATCTCTGGCCCAATTTCTTGAAAGAAATAGATTTTTGCAAGGATTCTATAGCATGGATACACATCACAAGGTTGGCATGAAACTTGCAAGAAATGAATGTCTTTTCATAGTGATAGTGATATTATTTAATTGTGATGATCCACTCATTTGTCATCAGGTACATCGCATGATTTCAAAAATTGTACTAGTACAGACTGTAGTTATTAGTATACTCACTATATTAGTAATTTCCCACACTCGTGCATTAATGGGAATGATTCACCTAAAGATATGGAAGATATGGAACATGAATATTTATAGAAATTCTTTCTTTCTTCTCCATCAATTTTCTTTTTCCTTTTAGCCTCTGCCATCTTGTTTTAAGTTTTTAGATCTATAGATTCATAGAATTTCAAGTTTTTGTGTGTAGTTTGAAGATTTAGGTTTTAGTTTAGGGTGTCAAAGCTCTGAAAGGAAAGATGGCTAGACCAATTAGGTTGAGAACCACATCCACTAATGAGAAGAATCCCTTTTTGCATATGATACCAGATGAAGTTCTCACTTCCATTTGCAAGGAAGTGGGCGCTTTCATTAGCAATGTTGTGTTGATGGTGCTTGACCATGAGAAGAGATACTGCATAAGCATGGACATTACATCTCACTTCTTGGCATCTCTTCTCAACCTCAGAGTGGAGAAGTTAGACATTCTTATGCTCCTACAGATTGTTTTTAAGGAACAATTTCTAGTGGATGACATCCAATTTATTGTCTATGCGCAACTAGGGTTGGGGATCTGTTGGGCTGATGAAATTGAAAAGATTATCCAATGAGGAAATAATGTGGAAAGGAAACCCTTCCTATTGAAACCTAATGAAAGGTAGTTGATGCGGCATCAAAGTGGGTGTGTCTAGGGAGGGACTTCTTGTGGAAGTAGTTTCTATTGGAAATATGTTGAGACTAGGTGACTGGGGGGGTGAATCAGGAACCAATAAAACTTAATCTCTTTAATTATTTATTAGATTATCTAATCTGATTGCATGCATGAAATGAAAAGAAATAAAACATCCACAACACTTGACACAATATTTGGTTACCCAGAAACCTTCCAAATAGAAGGTAAAACTTGGGTGGGGATGGTACCCACAAGATTTATTACTGTAGTATAAATTTAGCTTGTTAAAGCTTACAATTGACCACTTAGTTCCACATTGTGAAAGGATTTAGTATAATACAATTAAGTATGAAGCTCTGTTAGGAAATTTGTAAAGGACTATTAAGTCCACCTTGTTAGAGGATTATGTTGATGCACCTATTAGGATGAACGAGTAGATGATCTTCTATGCAAATCTAATTTGTTGAATAAGATCCAATGATATAAAAACTAATCACCTGGATGTGATGGATGAGTCTCTATTGTTCCTTATACTTTTGTAGCCTGCTAAAAAATCTACCACTTCATATCCACATACACACTTCTACAAACATTCACACTTATTTTGATAAACAAAATAACTTATATTTATACCTTATCCAAATCAAATACTTCTATAAGTTTGCTTCCATCAGATAAATTAATATCAAACAATATAAGCTAAGTCAGCCCAATACTGTTACTTGGGTCTAGTAGTCTACTCAGGCAATATACTGGCACTTGGGCATTATGCTATCACTCGGGCTGTATCGATCAGTCGGGTTATATTGATCACTTAGGTAATATTGATTACCAATGTCTGCTCAATTGATACTACCACCGCTTAGGTTAAAATTTAACTGCTCAGGTTGCACTGCTTGCCTGGTCAACTCTATGATGACTAAGTGTTTTGACACTAATTGACAACATGTCTTACCATAAGGTCAATAACCACCCCCTTTTTCATTAGTGACCAAAAACACTTATCATGTTCAAAATCTGCTCAAACTTCTGAGTCAAAATTCCTGCTTACCATATGCTTGTGTACTTGCTCAGGTTTTGACAATATCTCTGTGACTCGGTTACAAATGACTCTGTTTTGATTTTTCAAATTTTTTTTTGTAACTTTTATTTTATATATCTCTTCTTCTCTTCTCTTTTGTACATGTATTTCCTTATATGTTTCTTTCCTATATACATTCCCCCCTTGTTTTTCACACCAATGCCAAAAATATATACCTATATGGTAATACCAAACTAGGATAGGAAATCACTATGTACCTTCAAAATCTGAGACAAAGTGTTGTCCCAATTATCTTGCAACACCTTCAAGATGTACAATTCAATTTGTATCTATGCTGATAAATCCATCATTAGCTCAACAACTGAAAAGTTGTTTTCATGTATGAGTGTCTTGGAATGAGCTATATGCTTCTACATTACATCCATGTGTGAAAGGAGTTGGATTTTCATAGGTTTAAAGTATTCCCTTTTCCTTTCTTCTTCCCTTAGTAATTATGCTTGCATGTCTCTCAGATACTTAATCTTCACAAAGTGTGCTAAACTCAAACTCGGGTTAAGTGCAAACTGGTTTGCACTTTCCTTCAAATTTGTATCTATCTTTGTCAGCTTTGTCTTGATTTCTATGGTAAATTTGTAAGTATCACTCAAATTTATAAATAATGAAGCAACATTATTAATAGTAGTTTCTAGAGAGCTAATAAGAGAGTTTACCTTTACTTGATCAATTAAAATTTTACTTGCAATATTCTATAGAAATTTTTCTCAAACTTCCTTTCTTCCTTCTGTAGTAGTTTCTCTTGACCACTTAAATGTTTATTGAACTTGTGAACAATGTTTACAATTTTATCCATAATAGAATCATTCTCATTTACTTTTACTTATAGTGCATCTAGGAATATACCTTTTATGTCCTCTAGCACTTTGTTTCTCTTCTTTTCTACTCAGAGATTTTTTTGTGCAACTCTTTTCTTCCATAGCTCCCCTAGTATATCCATATGCTCTACTGTCAAGTTGGATAGATCCCAATTTGGAATCACAATATCTTTCTCAAGATCAATATCATCATTAATTTTTTCCTTTCCTTTTCCACTATCCTTGGGATTAGGTGAAGGAAAAATTTCCTTACCTTTTCCACTATCATCATTATCCTTTCCTTCCTCAGTTTTCTTCTCAATATTCAGATGGAATAGGTCACTGACATTCTTAGCACCAACTGAGGGGTGTGTATCAACTATAGCATCAATTCTCACTGAAGAAACATTCACAGTTGCCTTCTGAGACTCAGTTAGGATTAGCCCAGTAGTAGGTGGTTCCTAATGCTCGGTTCCTACTACTCAAGATGTAGATTATGTAGTCTTATCCTTTCTTAGAGATAGGATGACCTATATAGGTGATTTTGGCAGGGATGCCATCACCTCTACTGCAATATGTTCGGCAATGGATTCTTCAATAGTTTCCACTTCAGGTATTTTTACATCATCAGTATTTACCTTGGGGTCTGTACTTGGTACTCTGGCCTTGTCTTCTTCCTTGATTTCCAAGACTATCTTCCATACATTTTCTGCAGCCTGCACCAAATCCTCTATCTTCTTTTTCAATATCTGAAAGGTCCTAAATCATGGAGTGTGATTGTTTGATGACAGGTAAGTGATTAAATATTTTATAATGTTAATTTGAAGATAATGCAAGGCATTAAATCAATTAATAGTTTTTATTTTCATTGATGTCAACTTGATATCATCTGTATGGTCATGTACAAAATGCCAAAGACTTCAGAGAATCAATGAAATAAAGGTTATGCTTTCAGCAATACATAAAAGTCAAGTATTCACTAAGTGACAGATAACACCGACAGAGTGCACACCATTGGTAAAGACAAAGAAGAAAAGTCACAGTGATACCCGATGAGTAGAATATAGTGTTTCCCAATGAAGAAAACCAAAGGATGCCCGACGAGCTCAAAGCAGTATTTCCTGACAGATGGAGATCTCGAAGCTAACTGGAGTCACACCAACGAAATTGACAGTTGTAACCAATGACTAACTGAAGAGTTAACCAATGGAATACAAAGTTCATAAAATGACAAAATATCTAGCTGGCAAGTGCTAAAGATAGACTTAGCTATTTTTTTTCTTTGTTTAATTCTAGCAGAGTTAAGTGATTGATTTAAAGAATATTTGTACAGTTTGTATAAAGATAACTATGAGATAAATCAAGAGTTATGCTTTAAATCAGATTGGCTAGATTGTTTTTCATGCCAAGAATCAAGAATCAATGAATATTATGTCTATATAAGAGACAATCTTAATTCATTTCCTCATCACATCACATTCAAAAAAAGGGATTAAGGGGAGTGAATAGAAAAGAGGATGCTTAAGAGAAACTGATGAAGAACAACTTCATGTAGTACTGATCAATCAAGCTGAAGGAGAGCTAAGGAATTCTACAGACACCAATGAATAATAAGCACAACATCATAGAGAAGAAAGTATGGAGCACAAAAGAATTGAATTGATACATTGATCAGAGAGGGAATGTACTTAAATAGTCCCAAAAATCTGCAATTCAAGTTGCATTACAAATAGGTCATTTTGTTTTAGTTTAACCATTGAAGGATCAAGTCTCTTAATAGAGTAGGACTTAACAGTCTTCTATATATTGAGGTACATCCCAAGGAGTGCCAAAAAGGTTGATTCATGAAAGTAGCATTAGATATGCCCAATGCCTATTGATGGTCTAAGAGAGAGGTTGATTTAAGGATAGTAGCATTAGATGCCCAATACTAAGTGACAACATATATGTGTAAAATCCTCTAACAAGGTCACACCTAACAGTGTGTTTGTAACCTTTAACATGGTTGGCTCTTAACAGGGCTCACTTCAGAAGAGTGAAAATTTTGTGTACTGGTCCCAGTGGTTTTTTTCCCTTAACAGGGTTTCCACTTTAAAATCCATGTGTTATGTGTGTATGGTTTATTACTTTACTATTTTACATTTCACATATGCATTTATGGATTTATCGATATACTCTACATATTTATTGTATTTCGGTAAATAGTTATACTTCTTATCAGTAATCAAGGAGAATTAGGATAGACAAGGAAAACCAAGAGAGAGTTAATCATTATAAGTATTTCATGGCATGCATCTTGTAGGGAGATAATAATCTAAGGTTTATTTGACTAGTGGTTAGTTTATGGATAAGTTTTTGAGGCCACTGATTCACCCCCCCCCTCTCAGTTATTACTAACAATTGGTATCAGAGCTTTTGTTCTTAGAAGGAAGGTTTCAAGACCTAAGCCAAAGATCACAAGATGAACAGATGAGATGTGCTCAAGATGAACAAAGATAATTTTGTCTCATGGAAAAGCAGGATAAGACTCCACTTATCAGGTATTGGTAATGATGTTACTCAATTCCTTGAAACTGAATATGTGTTTCCCACAGGACCACCAATAGTTGAACAAATGAGAGAGAAGCATGAACATAATGGCATGATGATAGAGCTTTCTTCCTCACTCTCTGATGCTAAATTTGAAGATGTCAAAGAATGCAAAAATGCAAAGCACATGTGAGACAAATTGAAGCTTGTACATGGTGGTGACAAAAATGTTTTGAGAGCCAAGGCAGAAAGACTTAGAGGAAAGTTTGATGATCTCAAAATGAAAGAAGGAGAAAACATCACTCAGTACAACACAAGAATTAAAGATGTAGTCAATGCTATCCAAGGAGTTGGAGGTGTACTAAAAGAAGATATAGTGGTAAGTAAAATTCTAAGAACCTTATTGCCTGCATATGCTATTAGAGTTTCTACCATTCAAGAAATGCGAATAGGAGCAAACAATACAGTTACTCTTGATAGTTTAATTGGTAGACTGATTTCATTTGAGATGAATAACTTTGACAATAGTGTCTTACCAAACTTAGAGTCTGCATTTAAGTCTTCTATGAAGATAAGCAAATCAAGTCATAGACACTCATCTAGAAGAGAGAGTGAAAGTGAAAGTGAAGAATCAGATTAATATTATCAATATAAATACGGTGGATAATCCACTTTTGCTTTAAAAAAAAAAAAAAAGTGAAAGTGAAGAAGAAGATATAGATGAAACAGAAGAACTTATGGCTAGAAGAATACAGAGGGACAAAGGTAAATACAAAGGAAAATTACCACTTGTATGCTTTAATTGTAAAGAGATTGGACACTTTGCTGCAAGATGTACTAACAGAAGAAAAGATGATAGAGGTAATGACAGATCTTTTGAGAAGAAGTCTGATAGAGGTGATTACAGAAGCTACTGACAATCAGAGAGAAGAGATACCTGAGACTATAAGGACAAAGGAAAGAAGGTCAGCTAGCTAGAAAAATGCAAGGATGTTGATACTGACACCGAATCTGATGAATACATCGAGATGGTGTTTGTGGCTATAAAGGATGATTCAGATGATGATGAAGAAAGGTATGTAGAAATAGCTATCATATCTAAAATTAGAAAAAATTATGTTTGGATCATAGATAGTGGCTGCACTCATCATATGACCGATGATAAGAAAAGGTTTGAGACTTTTGAATACTACAAGGGTGGATCAGTAAGAATGGGAAATGACTCACCTTGTCCAGTTGAAGGTAGATGAACAATAATGTTGAATAACTAGATAAAGTGTGAGAATGCTTATTGGGTAAATGGATTGAATTATAATATATTAAGTGTTTCTCAATTGAATAATTCAGGTCACAAAGTAGAATTTGAAAATAAGAAGGCAAAGATCTTCAACAAATCTGGAAATCTAATTGGTACCGATGAGCAGACAAAAGGTAACTTATTCTATCTGAATGATACTCAATCCACTTGTTTGATTTCTACAAAAGAAGACATATGGTTGTGGCACAAAAGACTGTGTCATGTGAATTTTGACAACATGATAAAAATTAGCAAAAAGAGAAATGTCAGAGGCTTACCGACAATGACCAAGCCTGACAACATCATGCGTAAAAACTATCAAATAGGTAAAATGACAAAGTCTAGTATCAAAAGAAAAACCCATACATCTGATGCAATTCTAGAATTAGTCCATACTGATTTATGTGGACCCATGAGGATAAAGAGTTATTATGGAGATAGATATTTTATTCTCTTTGTTGATGATTACTCTAGAATGATGACAGTTATCTTTCTAAAAGATAAATCAGAAGGCTTTAAGATGTTTAAATGGTATAAGGCTTTGGTAGAAAAACAAAGTGGAAAGGATCTAAACTGTTTGAGATCAGATAGAGGAGGTGAGTTTATATCAGATGAATTCACTAATTTTTGTAATGAGCATGGTATAAAAAGATAGGTTTCTGCACCAAGAACACCACAGCAAAATGGGATTGTTGAGAGAAGAAACAAATCAATAGTTGATTGTGCAAGAACACTGATGATAGAGAAAGGCATCACCCAAATATTTTTGAGGGAATCTATCAGTACTATTTTTTACACACTAAATAGAGTACAATTGAAGAAAGACACCAAGAAGACACCTTATGAGCTATGGTATGGATTCACACCCAATGTAAGTTATTTCAAAATTTTTGGCAGTCAATGTTATATCTTAAAAGATGATAGAAATGGAAAAATTGACTCCAAGAGTGATGAAGGAATTTCTATAGGGTATTCTACCAAGAGAAAGGTTTACAAATTTCTAAATAAATCCTCTAACAAAATTATTGAAAGTGTAAATGTAAAGATAGATGAATTTGCAGAGAAGAATGAACAGGAAAGCACTATAGAACCATAGGACTACAATAAGTTGACTTACAACAAAGAACTTGACACTCTACCCCACCAACAATGGAGATCCCCTGAGCTACAAATCATTCCTCCTGAGCATCAGGCTGCAAATACCAAGGGTCAGGACAATGATCAAGACAATGTGCAAGGTGATGAAGAACTGAATGAAGGCTAAAATAATGATCAAGCTAATAGACAAAGAACTATACCTATACTTGCAAGATATGTAAGAAGAAACCATACAGAGGTATAGATCATAGGAGATAAGAATGTTGGTACAAGAATAGGAAGTAAGTCTTTAAACACAAATTGTTTAATTTGTGAGTTTGAGCCAAAATCTATCAATGTTGCACTAGATAATGAGGAATGGATAAGTGCTATGAATGATGAGATTGAGTAGATTGAAAAGAAAAAAAAACATGGTCACTTGTGCCAAGACCAGATGACAAGAATTTCATCGGTACAAAATGGATACTCAGAAATAAGCTAAATGAGAATGGAGAAGTCACAAGGAACAAAGCAAGACTAGTATGCAAAGGGTATGCACAAGAGGAAGGTATAGACTATGGAGAGACCTTTGCACCCATTGCTAGGCCAGAAGGAGTAATAATATTACTTTCTTATTCTGCATTCAAAGGATTCAAAGTATATCAAATGGATGTCAATTCAACATTCCTAAATGAAACACTTGAAAAACAGGTATACATTGAACAACCAGAAGGGTTTGTTGATCGAAACAAGAAGGGCATGGTATGTAGACTTCACAAAGCCTTGTATGGATTGAAATAAGATCCAAGAGCCTTGTATGGATGAATTCATTCCTATCTAATAAGTATTGGATTTGTAAGAACTGGTGAAAACAATAATCTTTATTTGAAGGAAGATACTAATGCTAACACTTTGATTGCTAAAATATTTGTTGATGACATGATATTTGGAGGCAATGATATTCTATGCAAGTCATTTTCTAATGAAATGAGCACAGAGTTTGAGATATCTATGTTTGGTGAGATCAAGTTATTTCTTGGTCTACAGATCATTCAACAAAGTGAAGGTATTTTCATTACTCAGTCCAAATACATCAAAGAGATCTTGAAAATATTCAAGATGGAAGATTCCAAACCAGTTGGAACATTGATGGCTACTAGATGTAAGTTAAAAAAAGAGGACAAGACAACAAAGGTAAATCATAATTTGTATAGATAAATGATTGGAAAACTCATGTATGTTGTATACACTAGACCAGATATTGCACATGCAATGGGAATTGTTGCTAGATTTTTTGCTAACCCCAGGGAATCACATATGACTACTATGAAATGAATCCTAAGATATCTAAAGAATACTGAGGAATTTGGCTTATGGTATATAAGAGAAGGCAAATTTGAATTAAATGTGTTTATCGATGCTGATTAGGCTAGAAATATTGATGACCAGAAGAGAACAACTGGAGGAGCATTCTTTATAGGTGACAGACTTGTCACATGGATTAGCAAGAAGCAAGGATGCATCTCTCAGTCTACTGCAGAAGAAGAATATGTTGCTGCTGGTACAAATTGCTCAGATATTGCATGGATCAAACAGTTGCTAGAAGGTATGCATATGAAGATCTTAGAACTAGTGACTATCTATTGTGATAACACCAGTGCAATAAAAATTTCCAAGAATCCAGTATTGCATGAAAAGACTAAACACATTTCCATCAAGTATCATTACTTGAGAGAACAAGTTCAATAAAAAGAGGTGATACTTGAGTATGTGCAATCAAAAGAACAACTGGTTGATATCTTCACCAAGCCACTACCCAAAGATACATTTGAGTACTTGAGAAAGAAACCAGGGGTCAAACCCTTGTCTACCAGTCAGTAAAATGACTGAAGGCTACATCAGCCTATATATTCTCAGAATATCATTCATGTTGATGCAAGAAAAAAGGATGAAATTCAAAACTACATCTATATACAACAAGTATATATCAGAACTGAGCACCATAACATATTTATATATTGCTTATGGATAAGGGAAATTCAAGGAATATATTATGGATGGAGAGAAAAGATCACTTGACATTAATGTTAGATATCTATGAGATATTTATTTGGCATTGTTGTCAAAGGGAGAGAGTTTATCCATATTATCACAGTCTTCAGAAAAAGAAGAAGGATTATCCATTATCAGATCATTAGGGAGAGATCATATCCATAGGGAGAGAGTTTTTATAAAGGAGTTAATACAAAAGAAGAGTTGTTGACAAGACAAAAAGACATCACAAAAGAGAGAACAGTCAAAGGAGAGAAATTAACAAAAGAAGAAGATTCAACACATTAGTAAACAGAAAGCTGCAAGAATCAAATCTAAGCTAAAATAGAGCTTACCGATGGTTAGATAATTTTATCGGTTATCAAAAAAATGTGTTTGGTAGTTTGATGAATCTAAACAATTGTATCTCATATTGTATTAGAAATAGTATAGTGTGATAATATAGTATGTTGCCATCAATGCCAAAGGGAGAGATTGATGACATGTAACTAATTAAATGTTTGATAATGTTAAGCTGAAGATAATGCAAGGCATTAAATATGTTAATGGTTTGTATTGTCATTGATGTCAACTTGATATCATCTATACAACCATGTACAAAATTCCAAAGAGTTCAGAGAATCAATGGAAGAAAGGTTATGCTTTTAGCAATACATAAAAGTCAAGTATTCTCTAAGTGACAGATAACACCGATGGAGTGCACACCATCGGTAAAGACAAAGAAGAAAAGTAACAGTGATACCCGACGAGCAGAAGGAAGTGTTGCCTGATGAAGCAAACCACAGGATGCCTGATGAGCTAAAAGCAGAGTTTCCTGACGAACAAAGATCTTGAAGCTAACTAGAGTCACACCGATGGAACTGACAGTTATAACTGATGACTAACTGAAGAATTAACTGATGGAACAGAGAGTTCAGAAAATGACAAAATATCTAGCTGGAAAGAGCTAAAGATAGACTTAACTGGTTGTTTTCTTTGTTTTATTTGACCAAAGTTAAGTGATTGATTTAAAGAAGATTTGTACAGTTGGCATAAAGATAACTATGAGATAAATCAAGATTTATGCTTTAAATAAGATTAATTGGATTGTTTTTCATGCAAGAATCAAGAACCAAGAATCAATGAATATTATGTCTATATAAGAGACAAGCTTAATTCATTTCCTCGACACATCACATTCACAAAAAGGGATTAAGGGGAGTGAATAGAAAAGAGGACGCTGAAGAGAAACTGATGAAGATTAACTTCATGTAGTACTAATGAATCAAGTTGAAGGAGAGATAAGGAATTCTACAGACACCGATGAACAGTAAGAACAGCATCACAAAGAAGAAAGTATGGAGCACAAAATAATTGAATTGATACATTGATTAGAGAGGTAATGTACTTAAATAGATTTGAAAATCTGCAATTCAAGTTGCATTAGAAACAGGTCTTTTTGTTTCAATTTAACCATTGAAGCATCAAGTCTCTTAACAGAGTAGGACTTAATAGTGTTCTATATATTGAGGTACATCCCAAGGAGTGCCAAAAAGGTTGATTCATGAAAGTAGCATTGGATATGTTTGATGCCTATTAACGGTATAAGAGAGAGGCTTATTCAAGGATGGTAGCATTAGATGCCTGATACTAAGTGACAACCTATATGTGTAAAATCCTCTAAAAAGGTCACACCTAACAGTGTGTTTATAACCTTTAACAAGGTTGGCTCTTAACAGGGCTCACTTCAAAAGAGTGAAAATTTGGGGTACTAGTCCTAGTGGTTTTTTCCCTTAACAGGGTTTCCACATTAAAATCCATGTGTTATGTGTGTATGGTTTATTACTTTACTATTTTACATTTCACATATGCATTTCTGTATTTATCAGTATACTCTACATATTTACTGTATTTCGGTAAATAGTTATACTGCTTATCAATAATCAAGGAGAATAAGGAAAGACAAGGAAAACCGACAGACAATTAATCATTATAAGTATTTCATGGCATGCATCTTGTAGGGACATAATAATCTAAGGTTTATTTGACTAGTGGTTAGATTAAGGATAAGTTTTTGAGGCCACTGATTCACCCCGCCCCCCCCTCTCAGTTATTACTAACATTTCTTTCATATTTGGTCATGACATCTTTTACCTCTTTATTTGTCATAGTAGGCATAACTTCCCTCAAGGTCTGTTCTCTAATATTATTTTTAGTTTGGACTGTATTTCTCCAAGGAACATATATTTCCTTGAATAGATCTTCAGTCATATGAATTTTCAATTCAGATGGATCATACTTCCATCTTGTCATTTCTCTACAACTACTTCCTCAATCTGATTTTGTTCATCCTTAGTTCTAGAAGCATATTTCAGTGATTTTAGAGAACTCATACCACTACCTTCTCTTAGTTCTTCAATTTTATTTTGAAAGGTAGGTGGGAGTTTCTTAAATATTACTGTATCTTCTTCTTCATCTTCCTTCGAAAATATAAGTTTCCTTCTAGATCTTCCTTTAGTGATGACATGGGTAGGGATCTTCTTGTTCTTCTTCTTCTTCTAGAGGTTAAGTTTCTATCTCTTCCTCTTCCTTTTTAGGTTCACCATCTTCTATCTTAACTTCATCTTCTTTTCTTTCAAAGATAGAAGGAGCAGAGTCTGAATTCTTTCCATATTTCTTTCCAAACTTCTCTAACCTCTTCTTTCCTCTTTTCAAAATCTTAGGAATCTTAATTTCCAAAGAAATTATTCTCTTAGCTTCTTCATAGCTACCAAAGTATGGTGATTTAAGATAAACAAGGTCATTCACAAAAGCCTCAATGATGCCTTTGGTCTCATCTATGTTAACCTCATATGCAAGAGGTTTCACCCATGAAACCCTAGTTTTGACTACCTGGATGTATACTTTATCACAATCAAATAGGAAACAAACATCATCTTTTTAGTCTTCAACCAATTGTTTAGGAGTTCTATATCTATTCAACATATTCTATCTAAATTCCTCAAAATATGCATCCATGATGCTCTCAAAATTGTCTCCTAATTCTTCAATGAAATCATTTATCTGATACACTATGGGTCTATCATTATTCCAAACAACTGTACCTTTGGAAGGGAAAAACTTATTAATATAAAAGAATACGCAGAATAGAAGTGAACCAAACTTACATGGATTGGTCTTTGATGTCCGGATGCTTTCCATGTTCTTTCTCAATTGGATGAGCTGCAACTCGGCAAGGTCGAATGAAAAAATTTTCTTGACCACTTTGTATACCAAGTCCACAGCCTCACATGGTACATTGTTTGGTCAGGTAGAACTGTAGATTTTGTGAGAAATTACATGAATCCCAAACTTCAATTCCATGTTTGTAACTTCATTTAATCTCATGCCTCTTCCATCCCACTTGGCAAGAGTCTTCTTTTCTAGGTCATCCTGGGGTAGGTTTTTGGTAGCTTTTGGCTTATCAAGCATGGGAGATGTTGTAACACGGTGTACCATTGTCTTGGTAATCTTCACTAGTTTCTCCATCCACATATGCATACCATGAACATGGCCCAAAACAAACCTTATCCACTTAATTTTGAAATTTTGTGGCATATGCATAATATGAGTCAAACCCTTGACTTTTAGGTATTTATGTTCTGGCTTTAGATTCCCGTCCTCATAGAGTTTCTCATATGCTTTATTCATTTCCAATGTCCCTAGCTGTTGAATTGTGCAATGATATAAGGCTCAGATGTCATTGATTAACAATAACCTTTGAGGAATTAGGGAATGAGCTCCCATCGGATCTATCTCCTCTGCAATCATTGGATGAAGATGAAACTTTGGAGGTTTGCACATAGCATTCCTCACCAACATTTTAGATCCTTTCTTAACCTTGTTGTTAGATGTAGATATCATAATGCTCAGAGGTTTGATAAAAGTTCCCAACTTAAAGCTTTCAAACACAAATTCACTCCAAATCACTTAAGGCTCTGAATCGCTCTGCAAACTAAAAACTTTGTAAACAACAACCTTTCCAATTCATATTTTATAAGATATTTTACAATTTAGTTTTCATTAAATGTTCCATACATGGTTGATGTCATAGCTCAGAATGAAGCTCGATGAAAACTAACTTTTTAATACTCAAAACAATACAACTTGACTTAACTCGGTTAAGCCTGTGTAACTCAGGTGTTACTGAGATCTTGACTCAGTTAAAATTATATTGTGTCCTAGTGCATCAATATGCTCATTTGGACTTGCTAGCATGTCTATAACCGATTTAGGATGGCTTGTATGCACAGTTCGAGTAGTCCCCTTGTATCCACCCAATTCATTATCTTGGGTGTCATTCAATCCTTCATTGTTTTGATCTAAACTCTGAGGAGATTTCCTTATCCACTACTGACTCATCTGAGTTATGATTTCATAAACTTTTTCTTTTCCTTTCTCAAAACTAGTATCCACTTTTTCTCTATTCATGCAATTCTTTCTTAGATGGCTGAGTTGTTTACATACATAAAATCTCTTTATAGGATTCATCTTTGTGAGGTTATTCTTTGCACAATTTGCACCAATATGCCCATATTCACCACAGTGACAACATCTTCTCCATGTGTTGTAATCCAAATCAAAAATTTCTTTAGCTAGTTGTTCAGTAGGGTTCCATTTCTTATTTCTGCACTCGTAAGATTTGTGACCTTGTTTGTTACAATTGAAACATTTTCCTTCAAACTTAGGTTTATCAATTGGTGCAGAGCACCCTAGGGTTTTAGCTCCAAGCCCTAGTAATTTGTAGAATGATCAAAGGAGCAGATCAAGGTTAGCGGTGAAGTTTTGTTTGGTAACGGTTTCCTGTCATTCTCTTCTAAACCCTAACAGTTTCTTTCGGTTTAGCGCAAGAGAAGTTCTGTTATGTCTATCATGAAATCACATGGTGATCAATGGTTAGGTCATTAAGTGTGCAAGTGAGTGATGAGAGCTCATCGCATAGTCGCGAGGTGAATTGGCAGTTAGGTTGAAACCGGTGCGACCACGCGACGAGGGTGTATCGCATAGTCGGCAGCTAATGGGCAGTTAACAGGAAATGTGCGCAACAAGGTGACAGATAGCTCATCGCATAGTCGCGAGCTGCTCAGCGGTTAAGTTCCTAGGTGTGCGAGTACGCGAAAACCAGACATTGCAAGGTCGCAGAGACATCGTCAGCTCGGATAAAAGCAGTGCGCGACTACGTTGCATCGCCCAATCGCGGATGAACCAGCAGTTAAGTGAAAAGCATCGCGAGTGCGCGATAATGATGCATCGCACAGTCGTGAGGGAAGCGGTAGCTCGTGGAAAAGGGGTGCGAGAGCGTGACGATGATGCATCGCTCACTCGCAGAGTAATCGTCAACTCGTGCACAAGCGTTGTGAGCGCGTGACGAGAATTGTATCGCTCAGTCGTAGAGTAATCATCAACTCATGCACAAGCATTGCGAGCGTGTGACAAGCATTGTATCGCTCAGTCATAGAGTAAATGTCAGCTTAGGTATAAGGATTGTGAGCGCGCGACTACTATGTATCGCAGGGTTGCAGATGAAGTGGAAGCTCATATAGAAGAGGTGCGAGCATGTGACAATAGTGTAGCGCAAGGTCATAGAGGAATAAGTAGCTTGGTTGGAAGCATGGCAAGTGCGCGATGAGCCAGGAATCGCAAGGTCATAGATCAAAATATACATAGTGATTTTAAGTCGCGACTATGCGATTAACATTCGAAACAGTGCAAGTGTCTGACCGAGCTGAGAAAGAGTTGAAAAGTCAGATACAACAAAGATGAAAGAGAATGCCACGAAGGAAAAGGAGATCCATGTCAAAATCCATGCAGAGATGAGAATGATGAAAGTTACAGGAGAAGATGAAGAGTCGAGGCAGTTAAGAATCTTCAGATGGCAGGTAACCTAAAAACGGTTACAATCAAGAATGGACCGAGTATAAAAATGGAGGAAAGAACCCCGTAAAAAAAGTTGGAGAAATTTGAGATAGAGCAGACTAGCATAGAGCATTTGCATTTACATTGTAATTTTCAAGCTTTCAATAAAAAGATAGTTTCCTGTGTTCTGTGTTTTCTTTGTGTTGTGTGCAGACTTTTGTAGAGTAGAATTTTGAATTCAGTTCAGTACTATGGATGCTTTTTGACTCTGATAATCCATCCTATGGAGTGTGACTGTCAAGAAGCATCCCCCATGTATTTTATTTCCATTTTAGTGTTTGTGTTGGAGGAGAGGCTAGTCAGAATGGTAGACAAGTCCTAGGCGAGCTTAAATGGTCTGGCTAGAGAACTTGTAGGAGAGAGATAGAAGGAGAAGGTGCATGACTGACTGTATTCAGTCATGAAGAGTAAGATACAGTGAAGAGGGAGACTTTTCAGTGGGTAGGAAGCCTAGGAGAGAGGGATAATAGAAGTCCTTCTAGTTAGGGTCTGAGAGGAACCCTAAGAGACTCAAGTGTGAGTCTAGAGGATCCTGAAGTGAATAGGGTCCAAGGTAAGATTCCTAGAAGAGAGTAGGAATCCAGGATAGTAAGGTGACCTCCCCACCAGATTGGGATCAGAGCCAAGTTAAATATTTGGGTTTGAAATTTGTAGATGTTTCAAAGTACTAAGGAATCAGTAGGAGAATCAGCCATGGTGACAAATGTAGAACTAGCTAAAGAGGTTAATGAACAGAAGGAGAGAAATAGACTCCTTGAAGAAACTCTAGAGGTGATGAGAAAACAACTAGACGATATTGATGATAAAGTGACTGGAGAAGTAGAGAGTTCCAATAAAGGAAAAGCTATTGTAGAGGAGGATGTTATAATAGAACCAGATCCTCCTATGCTAGAAGAACCATTCTTGAAGGCCATCAAGGCTCTAGGTGGAAAAGCATTGGACGGAGTACTAGTACTTGCTGGAAAAATGGATTCTGAACTGGTAATGGAATGGATTGAAGGAATGGAAAATCATTTTGATTGTGAAGGAGTGACTGAAGCACAGAAAGTGAAAGTTTCTAAGTCTAGATTGAGAGGAGCAGCCTTAACTTGGTGGAAATTCATCCAAG